>VFFE01006965.1:471487-602489 GCA_008921705.1 Burhinus oedicnemus | reverse complement strand
AAAAAAAAAAAAAAAAAAAAAAACAAAAAAAAAAAAAAAAAAAAAAAAAAAAAGGGCAAAGGGGAACCAGGTGGTTTTTTGCTGCTTTGCAGCACAAGCAAGGAATTCCAATGGATGACCTTCAGCATTGTGCTGCCCAAACAAGCTTGCCTGAACTCAAAGGTAGGGGAGGACGGGGCCTGTGTGTCACACACGTGGCATGTGTAAGGGGATCAACACATGCCGTTATTTCAAGAGATGTGCTGATGGAAGATAATCCGATTTTGGGTCTACATAGGTTTGGCTTTATTGTTTAGGTTAAATACCAGAGACTTAAGTAACGGGGTTCTTCTCTGTCAAGATGACAATATAAAGGCTAAGACTATTCAGCAGCTAATACTCTGTAGGAGACAGAAATGGACAGTATGACCTACTACAGAAAATGACAGAAATTTAATTAGGCACTGAAATGAAACTGATTACAGAGAAATTATGTGTTTTACTATTTACTGGAAGGGCTTTAATGAGGTAAAATAATAACATGGTTTTGCTGAACTGAACCTCTCTCATGACATTATCAACATTTTACAGATTTTTCCAGCTGTCTTGATTCATACCATCATTATACCAATTTATGCTAATTGTATCATTACATAAATTACAGTAACAAAAAAGGTACTCAAATCCCATACAGAGTCAGAAACCGGGGGGGTTGTAACAGCTTACATTGTAACAGCTCATGATGCAGTCAGGAAAGGTCAGTGTGGGATAAGATTAAAAACTTTCTATTCATTTGTTTTGTCTTGTTTGTTAATTAACCTGCAAACGCACCAGCTACAGAGTCCGCTAGGCTTCTCAAACCCGGCACAAGGAGAGGACATAGCAATAGGAGAACATGCTGAAATCTCATTCCCCGCGAAGGTGAGCTCCTCTGCAGGCACCCAAACTAACTGGTCCGTACTGGGCAGGTGGTGGTAGAGGCTAGTTCCAACCACTATCCTAATGTCCAAGTTTACAAAAGCAACCAGGTCTCCAAACACACTGACAGCTGTCAAAAACCCAGCCTTTGTTTTAAGGCTTTCCTGGGAGCAAAACACTTGAAAACCTCAACGTAGACACAGGTGCTGAGTCACCCTGCACAGCTCTGGCTCGTAGTACTGAGCAGAGTGAATTCTTCACGCTGTTGAGCGAACCCGGCCAAATATCGCTGCATTGGTTTCCTGCAGGCTACAAGTCAGAATGCAAATTCCTAGTATCTTTTTTCCCAGATGCTTCCTCAGCCCAGGCAGCATGGCAGGATTTAAAAAGTCACCATCAGTTGTTCTGCTTCTAAGGTGCAATGACCTCGTTCTAAAAGGGTAAATAATCTTGCCTCTGCAGATGGGAGCATCTTTTTCCGGAGCTAGTCTGAGGCTGTGGAATTAACTCAGCTATCACAAAACCTTACACCTCCCACTCCCCCTGCAAAACGCTCTGCCTGTCAGAGAACAGAACTGAATGTACAGTAGCATGGCAATAAAAAAAATAAATGTAAAAAAAAACCCTACCAAAAAACAAGAAACAAAACACCGCTAAATCACAAAACTAATTTGCACATAAAACTCCACTGAGGACAGAAAGAAAAAAACGCATGGCACATGACGGATCTAAGCTACAACACTACCACACTCATAAAGGTAGTCAGATACAAGGGAAGAAAATGGTGTAAACCCACTTTGGCACAGACTAATGAAACAGACAAAGAATGAACTACTGGCTAGGATGTAAGGTTTGGATCAAGTTTTTGCTTCAGTGTACGCTTCTTCTATGGCACCTAAATGTGGTGGGTTGACCCTGGCTGGATGCTGGGTGCCTATCAAAGCCACTCCATCACTCCCCTCCTCAGCTGGACAGAGGAGAGGAAATATAACAAAAGGCTCATGTGTTGAGATAAAGACAGGGAGATCACTCAGCAGTTACTGTCATGGGCAAACAAGACTTGACTTGGGGAAATAAATTTATTACCAATCAAATCAGAGTAGGATAATGAGAAATAAAAACTAAATCTTAAAACACCTTCCCTTCACCCCTCCCTTCTTCCCAGATGCAACTTCACTCCCCATTTCTCTGCCTCCTCCCCCTGAGCGGTGCAGGAGGAGGGGAAGACTCCTCACACTCTTCCCTGCTCCAGCGTGAGTCCCTCCCATGGGAGACAGTCCTCCATGAGCTTCTCCAACGTTGAGTCCTTCCCACGGGCTACATAGTAGAAATCATGCAAAATTCCTGGATTATCACTAACAGTGCCTTGCACATTGTCAAAGCACATCACATAATATACATGTCACAAGAGACCCGTATAGGCTTCCTGCCTTATGTGGATGTCAGGGAACTCTCACACTTCACTTGCAGTCTGGGTGAATCGTATGACATGAAAGAGGTCTTGAGTCTGGTTTCTGTCCTGTTCAGCAAGATCCACTGCAGGGGTCCCCAGCCCCCAGTGCAATTTTTATGCCTCCCTCCTTTCACTGTCCCATACTGCTAAGTACGGTGCTCAGAAAATGAGATCTGACCAGTCTATGTGGAGCCATGTATTCTAAGATTTCATTTACCAGAGAGAAGAAAAACAGGAAATGCACCCTGAACCCTCTGTCTACTTGAATATCCATCTCAACTTGAGTAAGGGTTCTTGTAGTGTGAAAGTGATGTTACTCAGATCTTGCCTTCCCCAGGCCTGAGCCGTCATTTTCCAGATTAAGCAGTGGAATCTTAAAATGCGGAAAAATCAATACACAAAACCAAGAAGCAGGAATACAAACGAAACAGAAACACAGACACGGGTTTTGCATATCATCAGAATGCTTCTACATGTTGCAGAAGGTAAACTTAGCACCCACTGAATGCAAGGGGGTATAATTCTGCTATCCCTTCCTCAGCCGCAGCTTCTCCCAAATCTCTGGCTTATGCATTCACATAATTGCATCAACCGAAGCGATTACAGGGGAGCGGCACGGCCATTCTGCACTAAGCAAAAGCCTCCTGGATAGCGCTGGGCAGCTCAGCTGAGTAGTATAAGCACAGGGCTGGATAATTCAGCATTCTGAAACAGCAACAGCTGAAGTATGGAAAGGGGAAGGAGTACTTTCATTAAAATAACAACAATAATTTTGAAAGTGTTCAATTTCCCATTTCCTCCCCAGGGAAATTTCTTGACATTTTAATATAAGCGCTGCTCAGGAGTTGCAATCCAGGCTTTGACAAACTCCTTTCGTAACTTTCTACAGGTTTGTAGTCTGATACCAGTAACAGAAGTACCAGGGATTGAAAGAACAAAATTAATGCTATTATATTCCAACTGCAACAAGTCAAATGAAAACAATACATATGTCTCATTCTCTTTGGGGTGAGAGAAAGCAAGAGAGAGAGGCTGAAGCCTTGGAGAAAGAGAGTAAACCCTCTCAACCCAATCTGAAAACTGAAAACAGAAAATCCCATGTCTGGATGAAAATCTGAGACAAAATAGCATCCTGGAGACACATCCTGTAATCTGGGGCTAACTCAGCCAACCTGGAATACCTGCTAACCTTAATTAAAATAGGTGGCCAAATGTAAGTATCAAATAATTTGATCTGGCTGAGATCATAGTGAGTGTTCAATGTGGGAACAGTGACCTCATTATTAAACAACTACGTCAATGGGTGAGTAAAACCAGAAACTGACACTTACCTATTACTGATCAGATGCTGAACTATAAGGAAGACAGCTCACACTCCTAAATTAAATGCAACCATGTTACAGAAATTATACTACTTTTCAGTCTAGCATTCAGTATCCAGGAACAGTGGCTACCATCTGAGCCAACTGATTTAATGACTAGGGAAGAGATTTACCAAGTATTTCTGGAGACAGAAACATACACTGCTACCACAGATGCCAGTGAGCCAGTGTCTCTGGCAGGGATTTTTTTGGACTCAAATTCCCACTGGAATTGGTGTATATAAAATATATGTTGCACATATTCATCAGTGATTTACAGAGATGTCGAGCAAGCTGTGTGTCTACAGCCTTGCCTGAAACAACTCATTGCCCAAACAGTCCCTTCACGTGGAGTACATCAGCTCTCAAGATCAGCCATTAGCATGACAGGAGAGCCAGGCGAAAGGAAAAGCTCAGTGATTCAACACCCCAAATCAGCCATGAAAAACATCAGTTCATTCCGTGACAAAAAAGTAAGTAAATAAGTACCCTGAATCTAGGAGAAAAGAATTCACACCATCGTTCCGAAACTTCTGAGAACATGAGGTACACTTCAAACCTGTAGTAAGAATCAAGCCAGGTCCTCTTTTTTTTTTTTTCCAGACCATTTCAAACTGCCCTAATATTTTGCCATGTTAATTAGGGAGGAATTTAGAATAAAAACAAAAGAACTTGCTTTAGGTACAAAGCATAAGGTGGTGATAGTCCCCAAAGAAAACTGTTACTTCCATTATCGCACTCCCATAGGAAATTTTGCCATTTCTTGCCATCTGCTCTGCTATTACTAGCCGTTTATAATGACAAATCCGTCATGAGAAATATGTTCACATGAAGGCTGTAACATATGCTTTCTATTAACAAATGATAAAGAATATTGTAAAACACTGCAGATGCAGTTTTGCAAACTGCACTGTTTAGAGGAAAATAATGGCATGCATCACTGAGCTCAATCCTGTTCTGGAAGCCACAAGATGAGATAGCGCCTGTGTTAACTTCCACACTGTTTCCTCATTGAATGAATCTTACACACACACGCTACCAGATCTTGTACGTGACTACTATGGAGCATTGCAGTAGAAGAAACACACAGGGTTTAGCCAAGGATCTAGACTCCAAGTGCTCCTCAGCTCCAGTTCTCAGACCAGGCTAGACGAGCTGGGCAAAGCGTGATTTCCAAAGGGGTTGGCACAGCGTAACAGCATGTGCTTATGAACATAGTTGCAGGAACAGTGAACAGATGTTTCACTGTGAACTCAATGAGGGCAACAGACAATTGTTCCCAGAGAGAACTGTGATAAAAGAAAACATCCTCATTAACACCACTCATTTCTACAAGCCAATTTGCTTTCTTTAGCAAGCAATGCAAAAGCACAGAAAGATCAACAGCACAGTGACATGTGAATACACTCCTCAAAGTGGGGCACCAGCAGCAAAGGAACTCTAGCAATGCCAGGCATGGCACTACTTCTCATTCCTGTAGCGCTCAGAAACTTTAACAGCAACACCTCTTGCACTTCTGTAAGCAGAGACGGGAGAAGGAAGTCCAGAACACAAAGCACTGAAGGCTTCTACGCTCCAAATGGAGTCACATTGTAGTCCTGTATGAGCTTTCACATATACCAGCAGCTTCACCCTCCAATACTCCATCACAGCCACTCAAGCCAGCGCTATAAGGCGCTAATGTGTTAAATAATGTTACGGGCACTTTCTTGGTACATTTTCATCATCCACATTAAACACAAATACAGTTAAAACAAAAGAATCTTGGTCCCTCCACACCAATCTCCCTTCTCAACATAACGTAACACCAGATCTGTGCTGGTTAACATTTCTATTCTATTATTATCTCTTGTTGTTGAACAGCCTCGGTACAAAGGAAAATGAGAAGAACTTCAACTCACGTTGTTTTTCCTGTAGAAAGCCAGATGAGCAAAACGCAGACTCTTCACCTGCAAAAGGAAGAAAACACAATGTGAAACAGGATTGTTTTACATGAATATGAAGGTCTTTACTACTGTAATACAGTCAATATTTTGCAATTGACCACTATGCTGATTTCTAAAACTCCCACTGGCTTCAGTGGGAACAGCTCAGCATAGGACGCACTTGAAAACTGCTCTAATCTATTCATCAAAATGGTCAGTCTGGAAGCCAGATTTTACTCTTCATTCCAAGAAAGACATCATAAGCAATGAAACTGTAGCTAGGAATCTATTTGGTTACCTGTAGTATTAGCCACTGGATCTTTAAATAACTAAAAATTAGTACAACTTATCTGACAACACAAAAGAGATTCTTATTCCAAATATTTAATTAGCAGTGTTTTTAAGAATATCTCTGTCCTTCCATTCCCTCCCACAGTCCACCTGTCCAAGGAAAGTTGCAAGTACAAATGGACTTTCTCAGATCTAAATACAAAACCCTAAAACACAGAGACACAAGGACACAGGAACAGAAGGGCTTTTCATTTAGTTTGTGCATACAGGTAAAGGCCTCCTACAGCACTCAGGTGATTTCTACCATTTTCTACCACGGAGGGTAAACACCTTTGCCATCATTCCACCACTACAGAAATGAAAGCGCAACGGTACCAGTCCACAGCTGCCACCAGAGCTGGGATGGGAACGCAGGTCTCTCAAGCCCTCCTCTAGATTCCTTCTGCAGACGCCTAGGCAAAATTTACTCTTTTTCCTGGAGCCTACCCTACCATTTGAGTGTATTCAAACAAGCGAGAGAGACAGCACTCTTCTGCTGAGACACGGTCTGAATAAACAACAGAGACAACATTATGTTCTATGTATTTGGAAACAAAATACAGACTGCTCAAATGTCAAGGACCAGGGAAGCTGGTGGCACTCCATGATACGTGAATAAAACTGTACATGTTGCAATTGCCTGCCCACTGATTTTCTTGTGTTCAGTGAAAGCTTCTGCCCAGCACCTTAAGACGACTATAGAACTTGTATGCACTGTTCCTCACATCATGAATTAAAAATGCTGCTACAGCAAACCCCACTAAGATTAATATATAATGAAAAATAATAATTTTTAACTCCTCTGACGGATGCAGCAGTACAGAATAAGAACTCTGCCAAAATTCTCTTTTTCTTCAGATGTCCCAGCTACTACAACTGACAACGTGGCTTGTAAACGGAGCAAAAAGAAAAGAAAAAATGACAGGCTTTTCAATATACAGCACAGAAATCTGCTCTTCTCCATTCTTTGTGCTGAAACTGCAAGCAAAGAGACCACCTCAGTACCTGAATTTTGAGGAATGAAAATGATTTGAATTAAGCGCTTTCCAAACTTCACATACAATCTCTTTCATTTTCAGTTCCTTACCAGGGCAATTCACAGACTGTTGTTCTGCCAAGGAGCTTGGGTCACAACTGTCACCTGCTTTCAGCTTACTAGGGAAAAAGTATTAATTACCTGCAATAGCTCACAGGGAGAGTAATTGTTGAGGCGAAGCAGTTATCAGTCACTGCCTTGGGAAGAGCCTGTGAAGCTCTCAGGACTGTGAGAGCTAAAAGCAAAAAACCAGGCTTCCATGTCAAAAGCACAGACCAGCCTTCTGAAGTGCTTGAATATACAATTCTATAAATTACAACATGACTGGAAACCAACAAATTTAACGAAGAAAACTCCTTCCCACAACAGCTTTAAATGGCTGTGCAGACAGAAATTCTCCATGTCAAAAAACAGCTCTTGCTGGAAAGTGAAGCCACTTTCACTATAGAATTGAAATTCAAACAGACAATTACTTTTTTTAAAGCTTTACCAAAAAAATCCAACTTTGAATATAAGTTTTTAACATCTAAATTTAGGTCTTTTGGTATGTGTTACTGTGCCTGTCCCACATTTTTCACTGTTTAAAAGGGAAAAATAAGAAGAGGTCAGGGACAAGGGCATGTAGTGACAGGACGAGGGGTAATGGCTTCAAACTGGAGGAGGGGAGATTTAGATTAGTTCTCAGGAAGAAATTTTTCACTATGAGACTAGTGAGACAGGGGCACAGGTTGCCCAGAGAAGCTGTGGCTGCCCCATCCCTGGAGGTGTTCAAGGCCAGGCTGGATGGGACTTTGAGCAACCAGGTCTAGTGGGAGGTGTCCCTGCCCATGGCAGGGGGTTTGGAACTAGATGATCTTTAAGGTCCCTTCCAACCTAACCCATTCTGTGATTCTAAGATGATTCTATGAAGGCAAAACAAAAACACCAGAAAGGAAACACTTATTTTCAGATGCTGAGCAGCACATAAAAGTCAGTAAATTCTAGGTCTGCCATGTTTTCATGTGTGTTTTCTAGTTCTTTTTCTGTAAAAAGCTCCCTTCACATTTGTGACACTGCCTTGTGCAGGGTATGATAAATGATACCATGACACCGGCCCAGCACATACTGTTAAAGAGCAAGTGCAGCAAGGAAATGTGATAGAAGGGACACAAATATTTCTCAAAGTTTTTAAAATTGCAGTGGTTTTGGCAGGGATAGAGTTAAATTTCTTCATAGTAACTTGTTTTGGATTTGTGATGAAAACAGTGTTGATAATGTCTTTCAGTCATAGGTTCCTAGACTTAGGTTCTGTTCTCATTTCCTCCTCCTCCTCCTGAGTGAAATGTTCTCCAGCTTCAGGATACATGCCACAGCACAGACTATAACGCAAGTCTAAAGACCCCCTAAATCGCATTATGTTTCTCTTCACATAGTCATAGAATCACAGAATGGTTTAGGCTGGAAGGGATGTTAAAGATCAGCTCGTTCCACCACCCCCCCCCGCCCTGGGCAGAGACACCTTCCACTAGACCAGGCTACTCAAAGCCCCATCCAACCCGGCCTTGAACACCTCCAGGCATGGGGCAGCCACAGCTTCCCTGGGAAACTTGTTCCAGTGACTCACCACCCTCACAGTAAAGAATTTCTTCCTAATATCTAATCTAAATCGACTCTCTTTCAGTTTAAAACCACTGCTCCTCATCCTATCACTACACTCCCTGACAGAGTCCCTCCCCAGCTTTCCTGTAGCCTCCTATAGGTACTGGAAGGGGCTATAAGATCTCCCCAGAGCCTTCTCTTCTCCAGGCTGAACAATCCCAACTCTCTCAGCCTGTCCTCATAGCAGAGGTGCTCTAACCCTCTGATCACCTTTGTGGCCTCCTCCGGGCCTGCTCCAACAGGTTCCATGTCCTTCTTCTGCTGGAGGCCCCCAGAGCTGGATGCAGTACTGCAGGGGAGGCCTCACCAGAGTGGAGTAGAGGGGGAGAATCAACTCCCTTGTCCTGCTGGCCACACTGCTTGTGATGCCACCCAGGATGCTGTTGGCTTTCTGGGCTGCGAGCGCACATTTCCAGCTCATGTTGAGCTTCTCATCTACCAATACCCCCAAGTCCCTCTCCTCAGGGCTGCTCTCAATCCATTCCCCACCCAGCCTGTATTTGTGCTTGGGACTGCCCTGACCCACATGCAGGAGCTCGCACTTGGCCTCTTGAACTTCGTGAGGTTTGCACAAGCCCACCTCTCAAGCCTGGCCAGGTCCCTCTGGATGGCATCCCTTCCCTCTGGTGTTGACTGCACCACACAGCTGGTGTCATCAGCAAACTTGCTGAGGGTGCACTCAATCCCAATGTCCCTGTCACAACAAAGACGTTAAACAGCGCCAGTCCCAATACCAACCCCTGAGGAACACCACTCGTCACTGGTCTCCACTTGGACATTGAGCCGTTGCTTGACTGCAACTCTTTGAGTGTGACCATCCAGCCAAATCCTTATCCACCAAGTGGTCCATCCATCAAATCCATGTCTCTCCAATTTAGAAACAAGGATGTCATGTGGAACAGTATCAAATGCTTTGCACAAGTCCAGGTAGATGATGTCAGTTGCTCTTCCTTTATCCACCAATGGTGTAAACTCATCACAGAAGGCCACCAAATTTGTCAGACACAATTTGCCTTTAGTGAAGCCATGTTTGTTGTCATCCCTCAAGAGGTTCAAGGAATATGAACCTAGACTGAAATGCAGACCTGGCATATTTTACATTACCCTTCTGAAGACATTTACTCTGATATGATGGGAAAATCTTGGGGGAAAAAAACTTGATGGGAAAATGTCGTGCTTGATTAACCACTTGAGGGCATTCTACTTCATCTGTGTAACTATGGTCCTTGAAAACCAGACTACTAAAGGGCTGAGATAATAGTCCTACATTTACAGACAAATTCATGAAGACAGCTTAGTTTATGAGAAGTCTCACCAAATTCAAAGAACTTGATCAGAAGAAATCATGCTAGTGAAATTAAGGGAGTAGGAACTCTATTCTTTAAAGGAGTGTTAAGTACGCTCATCACAGGGGTCCAGATATTTTAATCACACAGTAATTTCCACAGAATCTCCAAAAAATTGCCACTTCTCTGGCCGGAATTAAAGACAATCTGCAATTACTCCAGTCGCATGCTACCAGCTATTGCAATGCTACAAAAAAAATTAGCAAGTATTTTTTTGGGCACTGCTGAAAACAGAATAGTATCCGCCTTACTTTCGCACAAAGGATTGGTAATACCAGTAGAAATTAACGTATCTATTCACCAGAGAAAGTAGCTGCAGGTAAAAACAAGATTCGCAAAGTTACCTTGAGTGTCACGTTCTGGTACATAGTCATTACACATACATGTATCTTTGCAGATCTGTGCTCCTGAGGTGTCAGAGGGCATTTTGTATAGTTCTTGTCTCTTGTTTTGCTCTCCCCTGGGATTACATTGCTAATGGAATCAGCATCAGAAGATAGCACAGTAGAACAGTTATATGCCTCAGCACCAGTGAGATGTTAGGGGGATCCTTTCTTGCCGTCTTCCCCACACATCCAGTCTTGCAACACTGGCTACTGGAGTGCCAGTAGGCTTTACGGTATGCATGACTTTCTCTGTTCTAATCATCTGAATTCATTTAACAACATAACCATACCACTGGAACAATGTTCATGCTCCAGTTTAGAATGTGACTTCCACCCCAGCAAGAACACAATGAAATTTAACTTCTGAATAGAAAAATCAGTTGGTTTTTTTGTTTGTTTGTTTGTTTTTAATGCCACGGCAAACGTAACACTGCTGTGAGCACAATTATGTAAAATTTGGGAAAGCAGGGGGAGAGGAAAGGAAGTAATACAGCTACAGATGGTATGACCCTTTGGATGGGAATGGCAGCCAGGGAAACTCTAGGCCCAATAAAACCGATGCAAGAACACATGCTGATTTCAGCATGTGGACCGGATCTTAACCCAGGTCGAAAGAGGAAAAGGGAATCTGTGGAGGGACTGCAAGGAAAGCAATACTCTCTGCAACAGGACTCAGCTTTCAGCTAAAAAATATCCTAGCGGCTAGTTTAAGCTTCCTCCATTTTTCATGCATTTGCTGAGCTGTATTCTAGAACATACAGCATCACAAAATTAAATGACAGCAGTTGCAGAACACTGGTAACCTGCTCTCACATAAACTGCTGCCACGGATGATCTGCAGAAATTCAATTCACTGCTTCTCTCTAAAACTTGCTGCTAGAAGTAAATCTGTTCTTTATATGAGCCATCTCATGTGTTTTGGAACACTGTTGACTATTCTAGCTTCCAACCTTCGCTTTCACTGTTCACTCCAGTAAGCCAAATTTTCTGTTTGCCATTCTTCACATTATTAGGCAGTGGCAGATGCTATTGCAGTAAATTTAACAGCAGTGCAAACACTACAGTCAGCTATGTACAAACACCCTTCAATTAATTATATGACTCTAGGAAGACATGACGAGGAGGTGGAGATCACATGCTACCAGGGGAAAGGAAGAGAGCAGTTTGTTTATGCAGAACATTCACTGTGGACAAAATTGGGCAAGGCAGCCTTCAGAGGAGAGAGAGAGAAACACTAGTACAAGGTAAAAAATCACTATACTGAAAGCAGAATCACGAGAGTGTAGAGATTTTTCTGTTATATTGTTTTGAACATTGCATAAATGTTGGAGAATCTTTGAGATGCATGGCAGATATAGCAAAGGAGACTGAACCAGTGAGCCAATGAAAAATGAGACCTGATGAAGAGCTCACTAAAAACGTCTTAGTCTTGCACAGAAACACTACTTTCCTGTAGGAGTTTAATAGATCCAACTTCTCTCTCATGTTAATGTTTCTCCAAAATACCTGACTGGTTAGACTCTTAATTTCATGGAAAGATAAAGCAATACTGTTCCACAGCCAAATTAAGAACTGCTTATGCCTTATTAAGTAATAAAATAGTAATTACTTTCTCATTCACTTCCCTATCTCTGCCCTCCACTATGGGGTAAGATTAGGTAAATTTTTGTAGCACCTGTCAGCGTATCCTACCCTTCTGTCTGGTGTTGTCTTACCCTGTGCTGCATCATGTTAGTCCAGCCAGAGATTCAAGAGGTCTGGGACAAGGACAAAAGCATTTTCATATGTGCTTAATGCTCTTGAATGCCCAACATGATTTATGGGAGCTCAGTGCACTTTGAAAAGCTAGCCCTTGTGAACAGTCCACTCCAAACCAAACCAAACCTTCTCAAAATAGAAGAAGAATCACTGTCATCGAGTTAAGTCTTTACAGCAGCCTCGTGCACACAAGGCAACAGAAAAGATGAATTCCAAGTCGTACAACGAAAGCTACTGTGAATCCTAGGGCTTTAGAAGTGCAATGGTAGCACCAAACACAAGGGTGCCCAATGTACTACTGTGGAAGTAGCCAGTGACTGACCATCCCTTCCATCCAGTCTCTGCTAAAAGCTACTAGGACAGATTCTGCTCTCCGTTTTACTGCTGTAGGTCCAGTTTCTTTAGCAGGGTAACTCTTTAGAGATGTCTTTGCAAAGAATCAAAAGGTACTTGCATCAAAAGGCACTGCAATTGAGTGATGACTGCTGTACATTTTCTGGAAGCATAAATATGCTGTAGCAATGCTTGTTTCAAATTAGTGTGAAATACAATAGTATATTTGAACAACGCTCTTAGTCATACGGTTTAGTTTTAGGTAGTCCTGAGAGGAGCAGGGAGTTGGACTTGATGATCCTCATGGGTCACTTCCAACTTGAGATTTTCTAGGATTCTATTAATTAGCTTACTCCACAGTTGTATGTTAAACTTAATCTTAACCAAAAACATTATTCTAGTCTTCCAGTTCTGTTCAGTGCTTTGTGGACATTATGACAAGAGAACAGAGATAGCAGCTGAGGGAATCAACAGGAAATTGCCCCGTCATCTCTTAGAAATGTCCTGCTTCACATATAAAACAGGCTTTTTTCCCCCTTTACACTAGATGGAAAGAGATGAGATCCAAAAGATATGTTATCAGAGAGTAAAAAAAATCATCACTCAGTGACATATTTACTGTACTTAAGATCTCAGGAAATATTTTTTTGAAGGGGAATTACAAAGAACAGCTGGAGTGGTGGGGAGTCATACTGCACGCTGCGAATTTAACATAATTTTATGGTCTACCATTCATAAGCCTCAGTCTTTGGAGAACAATTCTTTTAAGTTTTACGGTGAGAAGCACAGAATTTGTCATTTTAGAAAAACCGTAGCAATTGCAGAGCTCAATCCTAGGTGGTGCAGAAAGCGCAGGAACTGCACGTTTCCACACACAGACCTGACATAACTTGCCCAACAGTAGTACCTTCCAGCTCCAAACCACTATCTTGCAATGGGCTGGATGTGAAGAATAAAAGTTTAATGTAAATCAACAATTCAAATGAATGCCAGAAAGAGAGTGATATTACTGTCAGCATTATTTTCCAGATAGACAATCAATGCATTAAAAGATGAAAAGATCTGAGTAACCTGGTCTTGTGCCATGGGACTAAGAAAGGCCTTTCACTCACCTGATAAGAAAATTTCCAGTTGTGAAAGTTGATCATGTCCATCTATTTTGCTGGTTACCAGTAAAGCAATCCATCAGTCTGTATGTGTGGCATATGAAGCACAGGAAAAGTGAATTTCACAGGCATTTTATAGTCAGTTATGTTTTAAACAACTAAAAATTAAATTGTATTTCGTCAATTGCCTACCTGAGAATTCATCCTCATTTGAAGCATTTTAATTCAATTAGCTGGATTTGCAGACTAAAATAGTAGCATATTGCTGACAAAATTGACTAATGGCTTTTAAAATTTAATTGGGTTGTATTAAATCAATAGTCAGCCTTTGTGGCAAGCTGTATTACAGAAATAACATTGTTATTTGCTTGCTTGCTCGTATATTTTATATTCTACAAAAATACCACTAATGCCAGGCTCTTTCCCCCCTCCCCCTGCCTTAAGATCTTCATATTACAGAAATAAGGTTGCAAGCCCAAGGTATGCAGCAGATTTTAGAATGCCTTCTTGGCTTCAGATATGAGAAGCATATTGACAATTCCAGTCCTACCAATTTAAGGATGCTGTGACTGGGGAACTAAAAATGACTGCCTTAAGCCTGTTGTACAAATAAAGTTTCAAAACAAAGAAACAGCCAAGGTTCGTTGGGGGTTTGCCTGTTTCACTTTTTTTTGTGCGTATTTGTGTTTTCTTTGATACTTACATTTTGGAAAATGCAAATGTATTAAAACCAAAACTATCCACAGAAATGTGACTTCCTTTTTTCCCCAGGAAGACTTCAAAAGAGACAATCTCACTGCAAAACAGTCAACAGACAAGTGTTTATAGAGCCATTCCAAAAGAAGCCCAAGTTCCAAGTCCCTTCTACAAATCTGGTAGAACTGGAATTTAAACTGTTTTAAGGAAAAGTTAAGTAATTGTATTGGGTTTATGTAGCAAGGTCTTGGTAGCGGGGGACTACAGTGGTGCCTTCTGTGAGAAGACAAAAGGAGCTGCCCCCATGTCCAACAGAGCCAGTTCCTGCCAGCTCCAAGATGGACACACCGCTGCCCAAAGCTAAGCCCATGAGCAACGCTCGTAGCACCTCTGTGATAGCATATTTAAGAAGGGGTAGAAAGCACCGTGCAACAGCAGCTGGAAGACAGAAGTGAGAAAATGTAAGAGAAACAACTCTGCAGACACCGAGGTCAGTGAAGAAGGAGGGGAGCAGGTGCTCCAGGTGCCAAAGCAGAGATTCTCCTGCAGCCTGTGGTGAAGACCATAGTGACACAGGCTGTCCCCCTGCAGCCCATGGAGGAACACATATCCACCTGCAGCCTGTGGAGGACCCCACGCTGAAGCAGGTGGATGTGCCTGAAGGAAGCTGCAACCTGCGGAGAAGTGGTCCTCAATGTGAAGAAATCACAACAAGACAACACAGGAATGAGCTAATGCCATCGAGGATGAATCACCTCTTGACTAGGGGGATGCGAGAAGGGGAAGGGGGGTTTCCCGAGGGTAATCTAAGGTAACCTAAGACTCATTGGCATGGTAAAAACCACACCACTGGGAGAAAACCTTACATGCTGATGTCAGACAGCCTCTGTAAAACACACTAGCCACTAATCAGAACATGCGCAGGAGGACATTAGTTATATAATTGAAAGGTGAACAATGAACAACTTTTGCGTAACTTTTCTTTGTTGTAAACTGTATACAAACCTGCAACCCCTCTGAAGAGGTGTGCTGGCTTTGCGAACTACCGCCTGGCACCCCTTTCTGTACAGAACTGCACCAAAGGTCAGAAAGTGGATCTCAACTCCGTGTGCTCATTGGCTCCTGCACACCAGGCACAAACCTAAACCCCGACTAGGGGACAACAGAGGGCCCACACCAGAGCAGGCTCCTGGCAGGACTGTGGCGCATGGAGAGGAGCCCACACTGGAGCACATTTTCTGGCAGGAGCTGTGGCCCATGAGGGTCCCATGCTGGAGCAGTCCTTTTCTGAAGGACAGCACCCCGTGGAAGGGACCCACGCTTGAGCAGTTTGTGAAGAACTGCAGCCCATGGGAAGGGTCCACATTGGAAAAGCTTGTGAAGGATTGTATCCCATGGGAAGGACCCCAGGCTGGAACAGGGGAAGAACATGAGGAGGAAGGAGAGGCAGAGACAACCTGTTAAGAACTGACTGCAACCCCCATTCCCCATCCCTGTGCACGGCTTGGGGAGGGGGGAGGAGGTAGAAGAGTTGGGAATGAAACCAAGTCTGGGAAGAAGGGAATAGTTGGGGAAGGTGTTTTTAGTTTTATTTCTCACTAGCCTACTCTGCTACGATTAATTGGCAAGAAATTAAATTAATTTTCCCAAGTCGCATCTGTTTTGCCTGTGATGGTAACGGATATGTAACTTCCATGCCCTTATCTCAACTCATAAGCTTTTCATTGTATTTTCTCCCCCTGTTCTGCTGAGGAGAGGGAGTGATCGAGCGGTTTAGTGGGACCCAAGAAAAAATTGTCTTTAAGATATAAATGTACTTTCCATAGCAAAGGGTGGAATGATGAATCAAGAGAGAACAGTGAAATTTGTAAACATCCCATATGAATTTATAATGGTTACTTCAGATTCCAGGATCTGAAACCAAATCCCCTTCAACCAGCTGGGGGCAACAGAGGCTATTATCAGCCATCCCTTTGGAACAGTTTTCGCCTCTCACAGTGAACCAACTGATCCTGTAGAGCTTCTTTTCATATGGTATATTACTCCACTTCAGTCTTAGCAGCTCTTGTTTGTGTACTCTGGATAATAGCCTAGTTGATTTCTCTCTTCAGTGGGCCAGACAACCACTTCACCCACTCATCAACAAAACATTGTGTGACTACAGTCCTTTAATTCTCCATGGTCTTTTCATGATGCAGCAGTCATCCTAGATACCAAGATCTTCTGAATTCTCAATGTGCAAGAAAAGTGACTGAGATGAAAAAGGTCCTCCAAATCATTCAAAATATATGACCTACTTGAAAGGAGATTGCTATCCTCTTAGGTGTACCCTTGCACTAGAATCATCAATAATATAATCGTCTTATCATAAGGAGATGCATAGTTCACAAAGAATTCATATTCCCAAATTCCAGCCTCCGGGATCAGCTCCAGTTGTTCTTCTGTGCTATCAGGACACCTTTTTCTTAAATAGCAGTGCATATCCCAATGAATCAAATCAAGTTATAAATTTACACAAACATCTCTTCGTAGTCGAGGGTGAAGAAAACATACTCTCATAGCCAGGGGTGAAGAAAGGTTAAAAAAATCCCACGTTTTCAAATGTGATCTATAGTAATTAACTCAATAAAGTATATGTTTCAATATATTTGAGTATGAGATGCATGGAAGACCACAGAGTGTCAGAAGAGATGAAAGAAAAGAATGAAGAAGTCTTGACTACCAAGCCCCTGCCTAGGACACAAAGTGTAGGCACATTAGTTTCACTTAAGTTGGACCAACCTTAAAGCAGAGGAGCTCCAGGCACCTGAACAAGAATGAAACAAACCAAACAGAAGGTAATAGGTGATTAGAACCACTACACGTAAGTAGGAACTGCTTAAAAACACACACATGTAAAATGACTTGTCACAAGAGGTATTAGTCATTCTAATTTTCATCAACTTTTCAGTTAGACTATTTTAAAAGGCAACAGAGCACTCACTACATTCTTGCTATTGTAAAAAATAGTATTTTTGAGGTATGCCAAGCATTGACTTTACAGTTAGAAAACAAGGGTCTAATTATTAATAGAGTAGCCACTATTCAGTTGTGATCCATTTTCCTTTTACTGCAATTAATTACAGATAATGTCTGTCAGGATCACAAGTGTTTCATCAATAAGGAGTCAAATTTTATGTTTTGCCTGATGTGCAAAAATATACACCACAGCCACTTTACTGGGGCTCCATGAAGTAACCAGGCACAGAATTTGGCTCTTTAACAGAATAGCTAGGGGTTGTCTCTGGAATAGAAATTTGTGGAATGATACTGTTGTAACTAGGGCCTTAAATATACCAGTTCGCATGGACAACATAAGCGTCTTTCCCCCGCTTCAGTAACAGCCACACCTATCAAAGCAGATTTACCTCCATAAAGCAGATTGTTGCCCCAAAGTGGGGTCATTTACCCAGTGTGCAAGATGCCAATGTACACACAGAGTAGAGGTATTTATTTATATCATTTCTGCAGAGATGGGTGCTAGGTGGTAATCCACAAAGCTAGCACACTGGCCTACACTTTGGAATATTTATGTGATTCAAAACACAGAAATACACACCCCTGATTATAATTATTGGTTACTAGCTTATCTGAACAATTTCTATTGGTTAGTACAGTCTCTTGCTTCATTTAAAGCTACAATGTCGTTTAATTGATGTGCGCGTGCTCCAGTACGGTGGGGGGTAGTTCTGTTCCGTCTCTAATTGAGTCAGGGGTTGCAATCTCCCACTGCTGCCTTTACCCTTCCAGTTACCCCCAGTTACTGCAAATCTTTGTTGGCTTCATGCTTTTTCCAGCAACTATCCAGTTTTCAGCCAGTTCCGGCACCTCCTGCAGAGGGATGTTCGCTTGTTAGCAGCCTTCTGTTCTTCTTCAAGAGTATATGCATTAGCAAGGCATGTATTGTTTATACAAAGTGTCCTATTTCACAAGGTCTTGTAACCTTTTTACAGCTTTTTGCTCTCGCTTAGTGAGAAATTCCACCTTCTAAAATACATCCTACCTTTTAAAAGTGCATTCTACCCTTTTAAAGTACATCAAGATGACAGTTCAGACTCCGCAGACCCTGAAGTCCATCAGGGACTTAATCAGCTGGAACATCCGACTAAGCGCTAGTCAGTGCCAAAAAGCATTAATTATTTGGGGCTGGACAGGGAGCGTGGGGCCGACGAGGGGAGGGAAGTGCAGGAGTCGGTAATGAGAATGCTTCTCCACTTGTTTCTTAGAGGTCACAAAATGACCTCAGATGGTTATAGCTGTTGGCAGTCATGCAGCTAAAATTTTAACTGATGTTCTCGATGCTCAGTTCCCTGTAGCACTTGCTCAGGCCCCAGACCCGGCTAAACCCCTTAAGGAAACACTGAGGTCATTTTCATCAGTGCCTGCAGCAAACGTGCATAAGCAGGCAGACACTTCCACACATCTCCAATAAATTCTTTATGAACCAGAAGAGCAATAAAACCTGGCTGCTTTCCAAATGAGCTCTTAACCTTCATCTGTTACTTAAAACATTGGAGGTCAATGTACGTCCTGGCATAAACATGGTCTTTTGAGAGACAAAGCCAGACGGGTTTATTTTTGCATTTTGTACTGAGGTCAAGGTTCCTTTATTTGTCTTAAATAACTTCATAGCTTTACTGCAATATAACTTTGAGAAGGCTCAGAACAAGAAAAGTCACCTATTGCCATTTTAACGAGCACAAAAACTTTATCCCCAAGAGTATTTGCCCTCAGATATTAAGTGCATCTTCTGGTGAAAGCCAGAAATTGTGTGCTCCTGAGAACCATGAGTTGTGCAAGAACAGACAGTCAAAGGAATCAGAAATTGCACATAGCAATTTTCAGATGTTATCTAATTCTATCACATCTTACAAAGACATGTATTTCTTTTCCTTAGAAGAAATAACGAGCAAACAAGAACTTGCCAATTACCCATTATGACACAACTACACCACAAATTCACATTACTGCAAATATCCTGCTATAGTGATTTTAATACATAATCTGAAATACACCATTTCAACCTTCCTACTCACACATCAATCTGTCTTTCCAGAGATACTCTTCACACCTCTCTAGATTTCTAAGGGAAGCTTTCAGAGGAAAACGCTATTCACAGACAAGAAAGACGCACAAGCACTTTCCATTCACTGCCAGGGCACCAGTTCCTTCAGGAACTCTCCCAGCATCAATAAAGACAAGAGCTCTCTTTCTACCCATGTCAAGGTCAGTAAGCAAACCTGTTACACATACAACGCACTCCTATCACATTACTGACTAATTAAATACAGTATGACAGGGCAAATAGACAAATGAGATCCACAGAAACACAGAATTGCAGGGGCTGGAAGGGACCTCTGGAGATGATCTAGTCGAACCCCCCTGCCAGAGCAGGGTCACCTACAGCAGGGTGCACAGGATGCCATCCAGGCGGGTTTGGAACGTCTCCAGAGTTGGAGACTCCACCACCTCTCTGGGCAGCCTCTTCCAGTGCTCTGCCACCCTCAGAGGAAAGAAGTTCCCCCTCAGGTTTAGATAGAACTTCCTATGGTCAAGTTTGTGCCCATTACCTCTTGTCCTGTCACTGGGCACCACTGAAAGAAGACTGGTCCCATCCTCCCGGCACCCTCCCTTTAAGTATTTATAAGCATTGATGAGATCCCCCCTCAGTCTTCTCTTCTCCAGACTAAAAAGACCCAAGTCCCTCAGCTGTTCCTCATAAGAAAGATGTTCCAGCCCCCTCATCATCTTTGTAGCCCTCTGCTGTACCCTCTCCAGCAGTTTCCTGTCCTTCTTGAACTGGGGAGCCCAGAACTGGACACAGGACTCCACATGTGGCCTCCCCAGGGTAGAGTAGAGGGGGAGGATAACCTCCCACAAGCTGCTTGCCACACTCTTCTTGATGCACCCCACGATGCCATTGGCCTTCTTGGCCACGAGGGCACATTGCTGGCTCATGGTTCACAGTCATCCTGTTGTGCACCAGGACTCCCAGGTCCCTTTCCACAGAGCTGCTTTCCAGCAGGTCAGCCCCTAACCTGTACTGGTGCATGCGGTTATTCCTCCCCAGCTGCAGTACCCTACACTTGCCTTTGTTGAACTTCATTAGGTTTCTCCCTGCCCAACTCTCCAGCCTGTCCAGGTCATGCTGAATGGCAGCACAGCCTTCCGGTGTCTCAGCCACACCTCCCAGTTTTGTGTCATCAGCAAACCTGCTGATGGTACACTCTAACCCTTCATCCAGGTCATTGATGAATATGTTGAACAGGACTGGACCCAGTACTGAGCCCTGGGGAACACCACTTGCTACAGACCTCCGACTAGACTGTGTGCCACTAACCACAACCCTCTGAGCTCTATCTGCCAGCCAGTTTTCAATCCACTCCACTGTCCATTCAACTAAGCCACACTTCCTAAGCTTGCCTATGAGGAGACAGTGTCGAAAGGCTTGCTGAAGTCAAGGTAGACAACATCCACTGCCCTCCCCTCATCTATTCCTCCAGTGACGCCATTGTAGAAGGCTACCAGATTAGCCAGACATGACTTCCCCTTGGTGAATCCATGTTGGCTATTTCTGATAACCTTCTTTTCCTCCAGATGCTTTGAGATGATGCCCAGAACAAGCTGTTTCATCATCCTTCCAGGGATGGAGGTGAGGCTGACTGGCCTGTAGTTTCCTGGGTCTTCCTTCTTGCCCTTTTTGATGACTGGAGTGACATTGGCTTTCCTCCAGTCTTCAGGCACCTCACCTGTTCTCCAGGACCTTTCAAAGATGATGGAGAGCAGCCCAGCAATGACTTCTGCCAGCTCCCTCAGTACTCGTGGGTGCATCCCATCAGGACCCATGGACTTGTGGATGTCCAGTTTACTTAATTGGTCTCTAACCTGACCCTTCTCAACCAAGGGAAAGTCCTCCTTCCTCCACACTTTCTCTGTTACCTGTAAAGTCTGTGACTCCTGAGGGCTGGCCTGAGCAGTAAAGACTGAAGCAAAGAAGGTATTCAGTAATTCCGCCTTCTCTGCATCATCTGTCACCATGGCCCCTGTCTCATTCAATAGCGGGTCTGCATTTTTTTTTAGTTTTCCTTTTGCTTCTGATGTAGTTGAAGAAACCCTTCCTGTTGACCTTGACATCCCTTGCCAGATTTCATTCCAAGGAGGCTTTTCTTGTTTCATCCCTGCATACTCTGACAGCATTCTTGTAATCTTCCCAAGTGGTCAGTCCCTTCTTCCACTTACTGTGGACTTCCTTCTTCCACTTCAGCTTTTTCAGAAGCTCCCCACTCAACCATGCAGGTCTCCTGCTTCCCTTGCCTGATTTCTTGCTCTTGGAGATGCACCAATCCTGAGCTTGGAGGAAGTGATAGTTGAATATCAACCAGCCCTCTTGAGCCCCCCTACCCTCTAGAGCCCTAACCCATGGGATTTCTCCAAGCAGTTTCTTGAAGAGATCAAAGTTAGCCCTCCCAAAATCCAAGGTTGCAACCCTACTTGTCGTTTTATGCCTACTACACATAATCCTGAACTCTATCTTCTCATGATCATTACAGCCAAGGCTGCCCCCAACCTTAATGTCCTCCACCAGTCCCCCTTTGTTTGTCAGTACTCGGTCCAGTAGTATACCTCTCCTTGTCAGCTCCTCCACCACCTGAGTCAAAAAGTTACCATCAATACACTGGAGGAACCTCCTGGACTGTAGATGCCTAGCTGTGTAGCCTTCCCAGCAGATATTGGGGTGACTGAAGTCCCCCATGAGAACCAAGGCCTGGGATTGTGAGGTGGCTCTCAGCTGTCTGTAGAAGGCCTCATCAACTTCTGCATCCTGATCAGGTGGCCTGTAATAAACCCTCACAACAGTGTCTCTCATGTTAGCCTGCCCCTTAATCCTTACCCACAAGCTCTCAACTCTCTCTTCATCCGCCCCCAGGGAGAGTTCCATACATTCCAGTTGCTCTCTCACATAAAGAGCAACTCCACCACCTCGCCTTGCTCGCCTATCTTTCCTAAACAGGACATAGCCATCCATGACAGCAATCCAGTCATGTGAGCTATCCCACCATGTCTCAGTAACTGCGATGAGATCATGGCCCTGCAACCACACACAGATCTCTAATTCTTCCTGTTTTGTTCCCCATGCTGCATTCATTGGTGTATAAGCATTTCGGAGAGGCAGTTGAACGTGTAGTTTTTGCCCTTGAGGGGTGGTAGGCCTTCTGATTCTCAAAAATACTAGTAAACTGCCCCACAAGTGCTGGGCTACTGCACTCGGACACCTCTCTAGCGAGCCTAGTTACATCCCGGTCCCTCTTCGATCCATAAAGATTGCATTAAGATCTCAAGCTTGGCATATGCTGAATTCTGAAATCTTGGCTTTGCAAACTCATTTCTGGGATATTTGGCAACTGTAATGAAATATAGCCTATTCTGACCTTCTGGTGTGTTGGGCTCCTGTCACTTCAGCGAAGGGCTGAACGTGAGATCCGCTATGTCAGCCAGCCAATTGAACAGATACACTGTCTTCACATCCAAACTGCTACGCAGCAGCCAAGGGACAATGCAGTCCCAAAACTCACTTGCATCACGAAAGCTACAAATGAGCTTGGAAATCCACTGCTCTTACAGCTTCTAAGGTTGTTTTTGTTTTATAAAAAGCACAGAACTGAAAAACAGACAATGAAAAATTAAGCCTCTGGACAAAAGGAAGAGAGTCCAAAGTCCCTCAAAAGGCAAGTCAGTCTCCTTTTGATCAAAAGGAAACCAGTTGTGCTAAAAAATGCCACTGACAGAAAAAACAGATGGAAGAAATAATAGAAAGGAATGGAGAGCAGCAGTACAAGTAAAAAGACAACACAGTCCTTAATGAACTGGCAGTTTGGATACCTTCAGCACAGTCTCCAGACAGTTGGGTTTTTTCTGCAAAGTATTTTTTAAATTTTATATGTTCACCCTGTTCTTGCTTGCTTTTCTTGCAGAAGAGACACAATCAGCAGTTAGAGGGTAGCAGAGAGCTCAGCAAATCAAAAATCCCTACCAATTAACTGCAACATGTAGTGATAATAACTGCACTGAGAGACAGCAGTACCCCAACGTTAAAGCCATTCAGAGGCTTGAACAAAACACTTTCTCTTGTTTCTCCAAACAAAATTTGGAGAAAACAAACAGTAAATAGGAAATGCTAAAAAGGCCACTCCAGTTCAACACAACTGCCTTTCCCATCCTGCCATGCTCAGTCAGTCCTGGTTGCAGTATTTCGCTATACCAAGAACTAGCAGCAAGAGTGCAGCCTGTCGTGAAAGGACTATTACTGTGGTCATGAACAGGATGCACACCTTTGTTGATCAGCTCGACTGCTTGTGCCGATCATTGTGCAAGCACCTTAGCCATTGTGAAATTTTTCCGCAATTGTACCAAGGTCAACTATAGGCAGAATTCTGTTCTCTTCATATACGGCTGGTGTACAGAAGACCTTTCTCCTTTCCAGACACCCTCTGTGTCACCTCTCCATGAAAGAAGGCAGTACAAGAAAAGCAAAGTCTAGCAACCTTTGCCTAGAAGAAACTTCCCTGGCATTTCTGGTAAGGTGGCCAGGAATCAAGCATTGTCCAGCAATGGTTTTTGGCTCATTGAGGACAGGCAGAAAACCAGAGCCACAGACAAAAGCAGAAACTCAACACAAGAAAAAACATAAAGCTTGCATATTTTATTAGATCTGGTGCAAAAAAAAGAGGCCTGAAGTTGCAATGTAGCTTGCACAAATTTACGCACAGCAGCTCTGTCTGTGGCAATGATCCAGAAAACGCCAGCTGCTTCTGCTCACCAGTTAGGAAGGCAGAGGTGAATAAAATTCCCCATCGTGGAAGTTACCAGCTCAGAAAAGGCCATCTGATCTACTAAAGCTGCAGAACAATGCAACATTTTTCTCACTACAGTTCAATGTAAATAATGCTGGTTCATGTTCATATATGTGTGATGATGGTCAGCTGGCAAAGCCGAGATATATTGGCATTGCCCACTCCTTGACAGCTGCATGTTTATTCTACTCTTTAGAAAAATAACATGGCTTGGGGAGGTGGGGGGGAGGAGGTGACAAAATGAAGGGCGAAGAGCAGTAAAGCCTGCTGTCTGTATACAGAGACTGAATCATAGCAGGACTGCAATGGCAAGCACTTATTATCTCCCTATGGAGTTCTGTGGTTCTTCATCCATTTCAGACGTTCCTGGATTCCCTCATACTTTCATTTGCATGTGTGAGAGGGGAAAAAAAAAAAAAAAAAAAAGGTATGTTAAACCCTTATAACACTTTCTAGCTCTCAAGTCCACATTTTTAAAAGGCCAAATATAAAAAGAGATGGGCAACTGAGGGGGAGAGGACAATCCTACTATTCCTGTGACTTTATTTTAAGTCTTAGGCAGGTTTGGTCTCAAACATGCCTTGACCTCACAGGTAATGTCTACTCCAGCTATGGCATTTTTTCCCCAGGATTTCACCCTTTGAAATGCTGACACAAGTTTAAGTTTACATGGCAATTACTAGGTTGGACTGACTTTTTTCTGTAACAAATATTTGTCTGGTTTGCCAGTTAAATTGTATAGTAACCTCATTTCCCACTATAAAGAAACTCAAGTAATGAAACTTAAAGCATATATTGAATTCGAAGTATGCTGTATTTGTGAAGACTTCTTCACCTCACCTTCACTGCACTGGGTCAAAAGTACAAAAACAAACCACCAACTTCAACCTCAAAAACATTAACAATATATACTTAAAGTAAGGATAGAAACTCAAGATAGCTGGAGGAAATGCAAAGCACTGAAATCCAACAGGCTGAATTTGTTCCTACTGCTTAGTACATGCAATTTTCCTTAATGTAATAGACAGATACTTTGCACCAGGAGTGAATTTAAGCATCTTCACACATCGGTCATGCATTTTTATTCCACAACAGGGAAGGCATCTGCATCCACATAATATATGCAGCTGTATGAGTTTTTAATTCAGCTTGATTGCTATTTGTGTTTTTTTCTGTAATGAAAACTTAATAAATTTAAATGCTGCTTCCAGTTTTCCCCCAAAGGTTTATTTCTACCTCTGATGAGAAAGGTTGTGCTGGTCAAGTGCTCTCAGTCATACTTACCGAGAATCTAAGATTGAATTAAATTACTTACTTGCCATTTATAATGTTCCTGAGGACTTTGTCTGTCTCACACTAGAACTGTAGCATTACTTAAGTAGCATCCATTGGGTCTTCAGCTGTGCCCAGAGCATACTACATCTTCTCATACATCTTCATTTGTTGAAAG
Organism: Burhinus oedicnemus; assembly: GCA_008921705.1. NCBI lineage: Eukaryota > Metazoa > Chordata > Aves > Charadriiformes > Burhinidae > Burhinus > Burhinus oedicnemus. The sequence continues at coordinate 576,884 of VFFE01006965.1, read as the reverse complement.
AACCCATAATTATGTACTTTATTAATCAATTTATTAAACCATGAAAAAGAACCAGTTCTCTGATCTCTGCACCAGCACCTAGCAAAACCATTGGCCCAAGAGACTGACCGGATTGTAACAAAGCTCTCTGCCACCAAAGTCAATGAACTCATCATTCTCTGACAGCTGTAAGTAAATCTAGCTGGGGATCAGGGGGCGGAGGGATTTTCCCTGAATCAGAAGACATATTCCTCACATCCTTCCATTGAATAAGTGAAGTACCCTGGGAAAGAAGCCATATAGGACATCTTTCTGTCTTCTACCTAATGTTTTTAAAAAGAGAATCCAGTTTTACCTGAACTTTTAATTTTTTACCATAAACAACAGGGCTAAGGCTGAAATATCTTTCTACTGTGGCACAGAAGACAACATAGTCTCCCTTCAAACATCCTCCTCCTTCCCTTTTTGCCTTTATCATTTGTATCTGATGGTTGCTAATCACCGACTTTTCTAAAACTGCTGAATCAGTAACACTATTCAGTCTTGTAAAGCTATAATAAAAGCACTGTACAATTATCTGCACTAACAACACTGCAGTACAACCTAACAGCATTTGGCAGGTAATTCCATGAAGATACAGATGAGCACATGTACGGAAATAAAGAAAAAATAATAATTTTTTAAAAAAATTAATCAACAAGTAGCTAATAAATAGGACTAAATCTGAGAGTATAAGGTGGCAGAGGAAAGAAGGAAATGCACGTCATTGTCTCATTTAGAAAACATGAATTTAGCAGGGGTGGATCAGAGAAAATTCCTAATTGTCAGTGTGCATTACAGCCAGAACTCTTACTTTCTTTTGCATTACTGAAGCAGTGAAATCACATTCTAGCATAACAAGCTATGGTACATGTAATATTGGCTCAGATTTGCGCTAGCCCAGTTCTTAACGACTTCAGTTCTTGCCTGACATCTCTATTCAAGAATGGTCAAAATCAACACAACGAGCCATGACCTAAAAGCCACGGTACGCTTGCAGCATACGTGAAGCAATGTCAGAATGTGGATGCATCTGACACATAGGCCAATTCGTCAAATGCTTTGAGTTAGGTACACTGGCTCTAAAGCCTCTTCTAGCAGCTGTGTGTGAACAGAAATGAAGTAAAAGATAACGGATAAGAAGTCTTTCTTTTACAAAACATTACAGAGAATTAGATTAAATGAAAATAGAAACCCCTTGTATGAAGAAGGATGGACTCAGGGGACTGCTTCATTTGTTTCTGCACAGATCTTCCACACAACCCTGGGTCTCACATTCTCTTTGCTGCAGCTGTTCAGTGTTTTAGTGGCCAGGTCAGCCCAAACCATGACAATAACGCAAATAATAATCCTTTTACCAACCTTGTTTCTTAACAGCAGAAACCCTTAAAAGCAGTCTCGTATTACAACTCTTTCCTTAGTGCCCAACACAAAGGGCACTATGAAAAAAACAAACAAAACCATCCTCATATAATAGGCACTGAAATGAAAATGAGCATTCTAAATCTTTGCCAACCCTGGAAGAAACAGAGAAGTGTCTGCAAGAATGCAAGGATAGGTGTTGCTTGGCAAGTCATTTAGAAGACTAACTCAGATTTGATGCAATACTGTATTAATTTTTCTTGCTACTTTGTAGCAGAGAAAATGGCATATTTATAGCACATATAGTATCTCTTACAAATTGCCATTGAATCTCTGACTTCAAATGAAGTTACCAAGCAACATAAATGAAGCCTTGATACCATTGTTAAAAGCAAATGCAAAAGAGAAGTCTTTTTCTTCTCTAATTACCTATTTAATAATTGTAAATAAGTGTGTGTATTGTGTCTACACCTGTCACTTAAATACTATCAAAATAAATCATTCACATGGTAGGTAATCAAGAAGTTTGTGACTCAGATAAATATTATTTTTATATACCTGTCTACTAAAATAGACCTGCTCACAGCTATCTTCAGGATTGACTATGTGTAGCAAATCCATAAAGAAAAGCCTCCTGAAAAGGCTCTTAAAATGGGCAAAGCCAATAAATTCTTTAAAAAGTTAAATTAATTAACAAGCACCATTATACATGAGCTCCATATCACCTATGGGTAAGGAAGTTAGGTCCTTCTCCTTCCCTAAAGTCAATGAGGTAATTTTAATTTTCAAATGACTAGGCAATTCAGGAGCCAAAGTAATAATTAAAGGAAGACTGCTTAGGCTTTTGTCCTAGATTCCAGATAATGATTTCCTGACTTTAAAGAGCAAAATAACCCAGTGACAATGACCAACAAGTCTCTTATATATGCTGAGCACAAGAAACATGCAAAATACAAGTTGTGGTCTTGTAATCTATCTCATAGTTGTTGAGCTGAGTCCAACATTGACCTCCCAATGAAGTCAATAAATTGTATTACCTGGCCTGCCAGAGAAGAAGTTTCCTCCTGAAAGACATTGTTGCAATTCATATCCCAGCACTAAAATACTACTTACACGTCTATGTAAATCTCTTAATTATGGGATGCTGTAAATGATATTTCTGTTAAGTAATTACACAATATCTGACAACTAATTGCTTCAGTAGTCATATTTTCTTGTTAACTTTAAAAACTTTAAATTAATATGTAAGGCAAGCTAAATATTACCTTGATTTTCTTCCAGCTTCCCAATTGTTTCTATCTGCTCAACGAGGTCGTTTGAGTTCCACTGGCTCATGCCTATGAGAATGGCACTTTTTCCTTCCACCATCTCTTCTGTAGGAGGAAAAAGAAGAACAGCACAAATTGCAGTGTCGAACACGAGAAAAAAGACAGGACGAGAATTAGTAATTGGGAGAGAAATAAACACTAATCATGGTCCCTAATGGGAATATATAACAGGTTAGCATATGCAGCACCCTCCAGGAAAGCTTCTTTCTTACTGATATGCCCTACAGCGTACCTACATGCTTCATATTCTGTGTACAGTAAAACCGTAGAAAAGAGAAGACTGCCCTAATTTTTGCTCTTACCTTGAGCTGTCACTTAAAAACAAAGTTTATAATGAATCATTTTGAGTGTTTAATATCAAGTAACAGAACTAGTCAGAATTCTTTCCCCCTCTTCGAAATAATTAATCTTTTTTTTCTTTTTTTCTCCCCCCCCCCCCCCCCCACTTTTTACTTGAGAACATTCAAAAGGCAGAGCAGAGGGAAGAATGGACACATAGACCAGTTTAAAACTTTTCAAGTATGTTTTTTCCCCCTTTTATCAAAGCCACCTGTGCTACACAGAGCTTTAAATTTTCATCCATGGACACAGAGACATAATGGAATGGCACCAAGCCCACAGCACAGAGAACAATCTCTTTTATTGGGAATCCATCCAGGGAGGGGACAGGAAAAGCTGAAAGCACAAAACACAAACCGTAGATATTCTCTCTTAAAAACAAAAAACCAAAACAGTCCTAGAAGCTGTAGCAGAACCTTCTCCTTCAATTCAACAGCTGTTTGGCAAGAAGGTGCCATCAGTCCTTTCTGAATAAATTTACTAAATGCATGTCAGCCTGGCTGTATATAGCCCAGAATGGTCTTTGTACCTAGGGTGACAGTCAGAAAACAAATGTAAAATGAATCATCACGGTTCTTTACTTGTTAAGGCAGATTCAGAGAATGGGTCAAATTCTACCTTCTCCTACTGCCTTCTGTAGAGAGAAGGGAGTAAATACAGAACAATTTGGCCAGAACATTTCTGGCAAAAATTATCTATGTTTTCAAACAAAAAAAGAAACATGAGTTTGTTGGCAACCAGGCCTTGCAGTGAGACTCTAAATGATTTAAAAATTTATGTTCTTTCATGTTCTCCCACACGTACCTCTCTCATTTAGAGGGATCTTGGTACTGGGGAGGAGGAAAGTGAATCTGTATAAAGGCTTTTACATCACTTCATAGTCATCACCATATCTTATCTCCCCCTAAGTCCTACCTCTTAGAAACAAACACTCATAAAGGTAATTTGTCAGATTTATCAGAGAAGCTGGATCCAGTGAAGTCCCTACTGGACTTGATGCAATCAGAGGCAAAGAAAGTCAACCACTTAGAACAGCATTTTGCTCAACTTTTTGTCACTTTCTCCACAAGGCTGATTTACCTGAAGTTCTGTAAGGAGGGAGGCAACAAGCCATGAGGTGTCTCTGGAGCGCCCTGACGGGCTGGCTGAAGGCAGCTTGATGGCACCCTCCCACAGCCACTGCAGATGGACTGAGCTACCCCAAGGACATCCTGCATCTCCTGTGACCAAATCAGCAACCGAAACCTTTGCCTAAAGCTCAGGGCCAGCTCATCCACTGTGGGATTAACTGTTACCATGAGGGAAGGCGAGACTGGGCCATTGAGCTCCTTGATGTCAACGCAGAGGAGGCAGCTCTTTTGGCCGCCTTCGTGCAGTGTGCCTCCCAAGAGACCTGCCTCATCCAGCAGGAAGAGGCTGGACAGCCTTGCAGCAGTATTTTAGACAGCTAGCTTTGCGGTGAGGATCTGCGCCGGTACTGGCTTTAGCACTTAGGAATTGTATCAAGAGGATGCTAAAGAACTGTCTCTTGCAGAGATACAGGGCTCCAAAATTGTTTGAGCGTTTAGATCTAGTATTTTCTCATTGCCTTTCCTGTTATGTCATTTACCAAGCCAGGCATTCCAGATGGCCTTGCTGTTTAGCAGAAAAGTGAAATAAGATTAGAGGTCAGACTCTCTTTCTCATTTCTATTGGCTTTCTGAGTTTGAGAGAAAACACTAAACATGGTCTAGAATACAATGGTATTCAGTCCCAGGCACCAGTGTCCAGTGCCCTCCAGACCCTGGCCCTATGCCCTTCAGAGGGGAGGCCATGGATCACCCCCCAGCCTTCCCATCAGTTTTAGGACTCCTTTTCCTCTCCCAGTCTAAAGAAAACAGTTATGTTCCTCACCAACTTTGCTCCCTCTACTTAGGGAGCTTATTAACTCTCCAGGCATTAAATTCCTCTATTAATACACATGTGTGCTTTCCAAACTGGAATTCTGCCATGCCTCTTTCCCCAGACTAAATAATAGGAAAGAAGACCCTCAAGGACAAGCATGAGAAACTAACCTAGTGCAACTGCACGACACCACAGAAAATCCACAAACACTTGTGATCTGGTGGACAGCTGCGATGTTCATCAGCATCAATTGCTCCCACAAGCATTAACCACATCTGAACACTCTTTGTCTCGCCTCATCATCTGCTGGCACTCTGAACTGGGTGAGCTTGCAGGTCTTCAAGCTGCACTGTTCCCAGTTGTTTCAAAGCAGACTAACAAGGACAGATGTGTAGGCCACCCCGTAAATGTCTGCCCATATATACTGTTTGTTGGCAACCCAAAAAACAGCCAGATAATAAAGCCAAAATCATGTTAGCAAGACAGTTTCTCAATTGAAATAAACTGATGCATATGATTGAGTAAACAAAGTATCTGGGTAGTTGTAACTGGGTATCTGGACCTGTGAGTTTTCAAAGCAATTTTATGACTTGTGGACCAGTACACAAAAAGATATATACATGCATCTCTGCCTTTCAAAATAATGTTTCAAAGCAAATTCACTTAAATGTACACAGAAGGAAGGGAAAGAGAAGAAACAATCCACTCTGAATTTTGTTATGACTTTCAACCTCAAGCAAGTGTCATCAATGAAAGGGAGAAAGAAAATATTACAGATAAAGGGTATTCTATCTCCTTACCAGACTGCATACAAAAATGTCAGGTCTCTGCTTTACTTTTTCTAGCTCAAAATAGATCATCACACCTCAATAGTCAGTTACTTAAAGAGGCCCAGAAAAGTGTCAGGAGTAGAAAGGAGTTGCTGGCTTCTGCACCCCTGGGAAGGCACAAGGACTGAACACTGCAAGCCACTCTCTGCAGCGCTGGATGTAGGTCAAACTAACACTGATAATGCAAACCAAGCAAGGCAGACTCCAAGGTGCTCCAATTTCACAGGCAGTCTTGACCTCCATAGACAATCTACATTTTCAAATGCAATTTCACTTCACAGCACTGAAGTCTTCTCTTGCTATTTGCCTCACTTGGCAAGTAAAAGCACCAGACACAGTTTATCCTTACAAAAAGTTATTTCATCCTACAATTTCTTTATGAGAAGACAAAGGGAGACAAACTACTCCTCGTTTCCTTAGAAGAGCTCAATTTATCCTTCCTTCTGTTATTGTTCCTCTCCTTACTTCGACTTGCCTTGAACTCTCATGCGTTTATGTTGCAACTGGTTTACCTTTAGGAGCTTCAGCAGGGATACTGCAGCAAGGAGCTGAACGCTACGTCAGTGTTATCTGCACCTAAGGAGCCGATCAGCTATGAGGGTTGTATTCAGCCAAGCATACCTCTATATCTATGAGGAGTTCACTGAAGTTCCAGGAGGACGTTGGAGGGTGGGAGCACGTCATGAAATGATAAAGTGATCATCAATATGGAGAACAAAGCACACGCTGAAGAATTTAAGAGCAAGTCACAGCAAAGAGGGACAAATAACGCCAGAAGGTAGCCCCTACTCTGACCCACTCCAGTGAACTGCCATGTCACAATATACATTAAAAGAAACAGCCACGGCAACCTTGGGGGTTAAAATATCAAAAATACTACAGAATATTGTCTATGTGTATTACGTGTACAGCCAGAACACTTGTACCTCAGGGAAGCTTTGTTAAAAAAAAAAAAAAAAAGAGTGAGAACTTGCTCCCAAGACAGAGGTCTCTCTTTCTGGTAGAACCCTTACCTGCATGCCAAATTCCACCGCTTACATGCTTCACCTGGGTCCCCAGCCTTTGCCACTCACATTAGCCTACCCACAGGGCCCATGTGCCACAGAGTCCTGAGGAAGGAACAGATGACGCCCCCCATGCCCAAACTGTAGCAAAATTGGTATTGGGATTCTTGAGACTTCCAGATACTTTGCCCAGAAAGCCACAAATTCACTGAAGTCTTTCACTATTATTTAGCCATCGGACAATTTTGTTTCCTGGCTAAGACGATGTCTGCTCACAGATCAGCAATGTGAAAACAAACAAACAGCTGGCATTACAGAGAAGCTCTCCAAACACTGTGCATATGGAATTATTATTTTAAAAATACCATTCAAGTAATTATAAGCATTGCATCTGTGTCCGTTATGTATAGTTCTTTTTGTGGTAATTGCTCCTATTTTGCTTATTGTTAACTCACAAAATTTTGTTAACCTTCATTGGGTTTAATGGGCACTGTCACAATCAAATTAACAAGACGGCAGTACTTCAAGTGGTTTAATTTAAAGTTTTGTGATGGCTTATACTTTTTTTTCTTTAAAATCACAATCGTGAACTCTTGTGATTGTTTTAGATTGAAGCTTTTAGCTTCTTAACTAACCAAATAAGTTGTACTTAAAAAATACAAAATCCTAGTGTAGCTAAAAGCCCCAAAATGCCTAATAAAATGCATTCACTTTCAATCTCAGGAATTTCAGCTGTTCTCTACCTTTAAGGCCAAAATATTGATGATGCCGACTTTGTTCTACCATAAATTTCATGTATTTAACCTTTGAATTTCTTAATCTTTTTCCCTCAAATGCCATCTGCAATTCACCAAAATGGGTAGAAATTCTGGATACGATGGATCTACCCCATTCATACATGTTGTTGTAGTACTCAGCTGATGGGAACACAATTTCACCAAAATGGGTAGAAATTCTGGATACGATGGATCTACCCCATTCATACATGTTGTTGTAGTACTCAGCTGATGGGAACACAATTTCACCAAAATGGGTAGAATTGGTGATGCTCTAACCCTTGCCTCCTGCTTACTTACAAAATCTGAAGTGGTTTTTGTCTCTTCCCTCCCCCCACCAAGTGGTTTTAAAATTCATCTGTGAATGATGGGGATTTTCAGTGACGTTTCATGCTTACTACTTCCTGCTGTTCCCATCCGCCAGCTCGGAGTAAGTAACAAGAAATATCTTGGCCATTTGAGCCTCACACTGACTCTTCAGTGCAGTTGCACAAATACAAACAGAAAAGTGTTCAAATTAGCAGCAATGCAGAATGAATGTAGCGCTCAAGAGTTCTTTAAGGTCTTGCAGCAGTGAGTGTCTGGCTGACAGGTGAGACACGTTACCCATGGATAAAGCAGGGTGATAATGGTTTTCTTCTGTAGCTTTTTTTTCCCCCCTTCCTTTGTTCTTCTTGAACAAAGTTCAGTGTTGGCATTGCAAGACAAAGAAGCAGCACGGCAGATGGCAGCATGCATATATACCAGTGAAAAAGAACTGAAAGCAACTGAAATAGGTGTGCCTCCAGGGCTGTGTTTCGGAAGATTGGTTTTCTGCTTAAAAGTTTTGGGGCAGGAGGGGTGCAGGGTTGTTTGCCTGTTTTGGAAGTCTGATAAAATGGCCAAACGGGAATGCGCGGGTTTCTTCCAGCAGCTTTTCAAATCTGAGAAAAAATGCCAGTTAAAACAGTGGAATTTCATACTCTGACCATTTTGTGAAGATGTGTTCATGCTGTAACTTCCATCTTCTGTGATCAAACAGAAGTATGTTGCAGTTAAGTGATACGGTAGTTTCCTGCATCAAATATCACTAGTTAGCAACATGTTGAGATGTAGCTGTGCTTTTAAAACTGCTTATTGTTTGTATTATAGTGGAACCTATGGATTTCAAAGAGGCTGGGAAACGCATTCAGTTTGCAAATGAGAAGCTTGAAGTGGAAGGACCAAATACTCTCAAGTTTTGCGTATAGCTTCACTTAAGAAAGCCAATGTTTCATCTAGAAGTGATCACATTTTTGCAGTGATAAAGAGCAAGATGAATGTATAGAGGGGCAAAAGCCTTACAGGTTTCAGTGGGATCTCTGTGGCTGTGGGATCCCTCTGTTTTAGTGGGTTCTCTGTAGAAGAACCAGCATTCTCTTTCCTATTCCATAGATGCAGCAGTCAGGCACAACCAGTCCTTAAGTAGTAGAGACTTGAACTTTCAAGGGTATTTTGGTTGGATTTGTAATCTGGTAGAAGAGCTGTATGTAGGTAGCAGGTCCAACAGTCACCTCTGCAAGTGTGAAACTCTTGTCCTCTCTCAGCAGAGCAGCCTTTTCAGAAACAAACAGTTAAATCTTCTGTAGGTTGAAATGTGATCGAAGCAGGCTCTAGTCTTCAGTGTTGCTCCCGCACAATTCTTCAGGTCTGTGAAAAGTTTTGGAATCTATTTGGGAGGGAATGGTGTAGCTTAAAAATTCCAACTCTTTTTCATCAATCTCAGTTCACTCTCAGTCCCAGGACTGTTAGGAGAGTAACAAAACAGTTAGTGTCTTCCAGTTCAGAAGGAGCAGATACAGACCTGGATGAAGACCTATCGGGGACTACACCACCCACCCATCCCAGGGAAACTTGAGGATGGACTATTACAGTACCGTATCTTTCCTGATTGCTAGGAAATGTATGCCAATTGAGTGGCTGTTAAATCAGACTTCAACAACCAAAAGACTTAACATTCTCCACAAGGCTATCAACATGAAAAGACTAGAGAAAAACCTGTGACATGTAACACATTCAGCACGCTTTGCCAGCACATGCAGGAAGAGTAACACTTGAGCGTGGCCTCAGTGGTCTCTCTTTTCTGCCTGCACTTCCAACTTCCAGAACAGTTATGAGATGGGCAAGGCTAGAAGGGTAAGCAGAGACTCAATGCATTTCCTCTTGCCTGTTTGTTAAACCAGTTTTCGCGTCAGCATAAAAAATTTCAAAGCAGAAATATGTCTAACTAGCACATTCACCAGGAGCACAAACTATTAAAGTGTCTTTGGTTAAAGAAACAAGTTTCAAGCAATCTGTTCAGTCAAACCAACACTATGTAAGAGGTTGTCACAGCAAATTATTACAAGGGTTACAGAGAAGGTTTGGGGACAAGATAGAGCTAAAAATCACTCAGCAAGAGAAATTAAACAAAACATAGATGCATCCACAAGAAAGGAATTCTGCATTAAGAATAAAAATCAAGCTTAAAAGTTTGGATGTTCCTCAAACTAAAGTGATTTATATGTACTGTAACTGAGATGGATTTTGAACTGCATTTGGTTAGAAAGCCAGCTAACTTGGATCAGTACTGCTGCTCTGGGGGCAATGAACAATTTTGTACATGAAAACCAGTAGGACAGCTTGAGTACATCCATGACTACCAACAGGTTGCTATACCTGGAAAAGAACACGTACCTGAAATTCTTTGTTCAAGTATAATTTGTCTTCAAGCAGAGGAAGATATATATTGCTTTATCATAGAATCATAGGATGGTTTAGGTTGGAAGGGACCTTAAAGACCATCTAGTTCCAAATCCCCTGCCATGAGCAAGGACACCTCCTACTAGAACAGATTGCTCAAAGCCTCATCCAGCCTGGCCTTGAACACTTCCAGGGATCGGGCATCCACAACTTCCCTGGGCAACCTGTTCCTGTGCCTCATCACCCTCGCAGTAAAGAGTTTCTTCCTGACATCTAATCTAAATCTCCCCTCTTCCAGTTTGAAGCCATTACCCCTCATCCTACCACTACATGTCCTTGTAAAAAGTCCCTCTCCAGATCTCTTGTAGGCCCCTTTCAGATACTGGAAGGCTGCTAGAAGGTCTCCCCAGAGCCTTCTCTTCTCCAGGCTGTCTTCATAGCAGAGGTACTCTAATCCTCTGATCATCTTTGTAGCCCTCCTCTGGACCTACTCCAACAGGTCCATGTCCTTCTTACGTTGGGGGCTCCAGAGCTCGACACAGTATTCCAGTATTCACGAGAGCGGAGTAGAGGGGCAGAATCACCTCCCTGGCCCTGCTGGCCACGCTGTGTTTGATGCAGCCCAGGATGTGGTTGGCCTTCTGGGCTGCAAGCACGCATTGCCGACTCATGTTGAGCTTCTCATCTACCAATACCCCCAAGTCCCTCTCCTCAGGGCTGCTCTTGATCTATTCTCAGCCCAGCCTGTATTTGTGCATGGGATTGCCTCGACCCACGTGTAGGACCTTGCACTTGGCCTTACTGAACTTCACGAGGTTGGCATGGGCCCACCTCTCAAGCCTGGCCAGGTCCCTCTGAATGGCATCCCTTCCCTCCAGCGTGTCGACCTCTCCACACAGCTTGGTGTCGTTGGCAAACTTGCTGAGGGTGCACTTAGTCCCAACATCCATGTTGCCAACAAAGATGTTAAATAATACTGGTCCCAGTACCGACCCCTGAGGAACATCACTTGTCACTGCACTCCACTTGGACGTTGACCCACTGATCACAATTCTTTGAGTGTGGCCATCCAGCCAATTCCTTACCCACTGAGTGGTCCATCCACCAAATCCATGTCTCTCCAATTTAGAGACCAGGATATCATGTGGGACAGTGTCAAGTGCTTTGCACAAGTCCAAGCAGTTTTTCACACTTAGATATAAAAACATAATACCTCCTATGCCTAACTCACCAACATTTTGCAGCAAGAATCATGAGCTTGTGCCTCTCGTGATTATCGATGATGATTTTTATCTTCCATTTAAATGCTTTGAGGAGATGATGGAAAAAAACATGAACTTTTAAAGTTAAATAGAATGAATGTTAATATGAATAACACTGTTTACAGAGGGGAGATTTTTCTCTGCTTACTGTAAACATAAAGATCAGTGTTAATGAGCTCAATACAGCGTAGGTGGTTTGGGTAAAAGATACTTTCAAACAGCAGGAACAAAGACAAGTACTGCTGAAAGGCCTTCACGTTTACTCTGAGTAGTCTTCATGTCACACAGTTCCCTCTGAAATCAGAGTTACCCTCTAACTTGGCAAGCGCTGGCTCCTTACCCTTGGGCCACACCACTTTAAAACTCTCCTAACAGGCAAAGGGCTTCTGAGTACACAAATTTGGGCTTGAGTTTTTGTTCCCATTTAAACCTTTAACATACCACAGCATTTCTGAGAAGAATGCAACTACATGCGTCTAAGCAAAAGATTCCTCCTGCTCTCCTGCTGTGTTTGCTCATCCTCACCCCTCCACTGCTGAGGTGATGGCAGCAGGATACACTCCAAGTCTGAAGGACACAGAGGGTGCCAGCACATCTAAAGGCAGCCGAGTCAGTCAAAAGACCTGGACTCTGTGGATGTCACAGAACCTGGGGTCCTGCCTGACCCTGGGACAGCCATTCAGTTTTTCCTTGCCTCCAGTGCCTTGCCAGCAAACACAGGACGACCCTGCATCTTTCCTTCCATCCCTTGCCTGGTCAGATGGTGAAACGCTTCTTACCTTGTTCACACACAGCTGGAAGTTCACATTGGTAGGACGTCTGATCCACAGAGAAAATAGTTTTAGTGATCATCATTTACCCGAGGAAAATCCGTTAGCACAAAGGCAATAAAACCCTAATAAGCCTAGAGTTTCCAATATAGAAGCACAACTCAGTCCTGCTATGAACTGAGAACTTTCTGCCTGACTTACTGCATGCCACATGGAAAGCAAGAAACAAAGGAAAGTTGGGCAAAAGAAAACAGTAAAATAGTACTTCTCCCTTTCTGTATGGATTGCACTACATTAAGTAGCTAGCCAGGGCAGATGAATCAACAGTCAAAACATGTACAGCTGCTCCATCTCAAACACAGGTGCTTGATTCTCTGTTTACAAGGCTGTCAGCCAGAAATTTCTTTGTTTGAGGAACTGAGGTTTGACCAGAATGCAAAGCAGCTCACTGATGTTATGTTTTAATTGTGCCCACTGCTGTGCCCTCTGCCTCCTACTTCGGGCTGTCTCTGAAGTGCAAATTACACACGGGTGGAGAGTCTGGGATAGCTTCCAAATTCTCCCATAAAGCAGCACAGTACTCAACTCCAGCTGCACTGTGCAGAAAGTCCTTTCAGCTGCAAGAATATCACGCATTGATGAAGCGCTCTGTATAAAAAACAGAGAATGGGTGAGAAATACAGGTAAGAAACATTACAGAAGTGCAATGCTGGAGACAGAATAAGGGTCTCGGAGGTGAAAGCCACAGTCTCCCTCCTGGACAGGCTCTCCTCACTCCAGCACAAACTGCTGCAGTTTCTCTGGTGCCACATCTAATCCACTTACAATGCCAATTGCTTTAGCCCACACATACGCTTCCGTCTCCCACGATACAAGCTCCCTCATCACCCAGAGAGCTTCTGAGCGTAGAAACGCCTTCTGACTCTTTTGCTAGTGTCTATGCTTTTGTGCACATTTATTTTCCTGACATTTAAACGCTTCATTATTCCTGAAAGGCTGTTTGGGAGAAAGCAGAGATGATACTAAATTAGGAGGAGATGTGGATTCCGTCAAGGGTAGAGAGGCCTTACAGAGAGATCTGGATACACTAGAGAGTTGGGCAATCACCAACCATATGAAATTTATCAACAGCAAGTGCTGGATTCTCCACCTGGGACAGGGCAATCCTGGCTATACGTACAAACTGGGGGATGAGAGGCTGGAGAGCAGCGCTGCAGAAAGAGATCTGGGGCATTGGGTTGATGGCAAGTTGAATAGGAGTCAACAGTGTGCCCTGGTAGCCGAAGGGGCCAACCATGCCCTTGGGTGCATCGAGCACAGCATCACTAGCCGGTCGAGGGAGGGGATCATCCCACTCTGCGCTGCACTGGTGTGGCCCCACCTCGAGTTCTGTGTGCAGTTTTGGGCGCCTCAATATAAGGACATCAAACCCTCAAGGGGGGCAGCAGAGAGGCAGGTGCTGATCTCCTCTCTCTGGTGACCAGTGACAGGACATGAGGAAATGGGATGAAGCTGAGTCAGGGGAAGTTCAGATTGGACATTAGGAAAAGGTTCTTCACTCAGAGGGTGGCTGGTCCCTCGAACAGGCTCCCTAGGGAAGTGGTCACAGCACCAAACCTGTCAGAATTCAAGGAGCATCTGGATGATGCTCTTAGTCATATGGTTTAGTTTTAGGTAACCCTGCGAGGAGCAGGGAGTTGGACTTGATGATCCTTATGGGTCCCTTCCAACTTGAGATATTCTATGATTCTATGAAAGAGTACATGCACAAAAATGACAGAACACCAAATCCTCCTTTCCTTTCTTTATCTCTCATAGATGCCCTATTGTTACTTTTCTTTTTTTCCCCCATCCCTTTTCTATGTTAACTGCTGATGCTAATCAGATTGACAGAATGGACTGGTCACTGTTATATGATTTACAGGCAGCAGCACCAAAAACCAAGAAACTTCCAAAGTGCAAGAAGACCAATTTTGTTCAGTAACTTCACTTTTTAGCTAGGCCTCTTCTAACTGCTGAAATTAACAGCATGTTGTGCACAAAATTGTTCACTCTCAGAGCAATAAGACCCGTGTTTATAGTTGATGCCAAAGAATGGGATGAAGAGAGGCTCTTGCTTATCCTTAGTGCTGTAACAGCCGAGGCCAGACAACTTTGTTCTGTGCCCCATTGGAGGGTGGGAAGCGCAAAAGCGGAGAGGGGTCACACCTGCGGGGAGGAGCGGACAGGACAGGTGACCCAGAACTGACCAACAGGGTGTTCCATCCCATCTGCCTCATGCTCAGTATAAAAGCTGAGGGATCAAAGGGTCAGCCCTCTTTCTTCCATGGCCAGCGTCCAAGGAGGACTCTGTCTCTTTGTCTGCCTTTGATCCCGATCCTGAATCCAGATCTGGAATCCAGTTCCCATCCATCACTGAGTCCAATCTGGGACTTCCCCAGTGCCTGCTGGTGACGTGACTGTCATCCTGGGAGCTTGATATGGTTTTGTATATATTTCATTATTTTCTTTTTATTATTTTATTATTAATATTTCATTAAAGTAGTTTCCTTCCTTCTAAACTCTTAAGTCTCTCTTCTTCTCTCTCTCTCCTGCCTCCCTTCGAAGCGGAGCAGGAGAGAGAGCATCTGTCGTTCTGCCTGATTGGGCCAATCTGGCCCAAACCATGACATGACATAATACATACCAGAGAAGGTTTTCTACCCATGCCCTACTAGTAAATACAGGCCTAAGAGTTTATGTTCCCACTACTAAGTTACAGTATGTAAGTGCAGGACTGTCATTGTTCAGATTACAGGTAATCCAGTAACAGGACCTTGTAAACACCATCTTTTCCTTCAAACAATATGGAGATTTTGAAGCTTGCTGCCAGATAGGAAGGCAGGTTGCTAACATCAAATTAGTAATCTTCACTTCTGCCTCATGAGGACTGTCTCTTAGAATGGACAGCTCACTCCCACCTTCCATCCCATCTTTCTAAGAGCTGGTGCTAAAAACTATCCACCGTTTCTGCCTTTTTTCAGAAGCAAAAAGAACAGCAAAAGGCTTGTACCAGAATGATCTTCTTCCAACTTAAACATCTATTGGAACGAGCACAGATATCAACTTATGAACAGACAAAGTAATGGCATCCTTCTTGTACTCTTTTCAAAATTGGGTTATACTTCTTCAAGAGATGCAAGGTTCTAAGGGTGGGATCTGATGATACAAACACATAACTGACTGGTTAGGCTAGAACATCACCTTGGTGCTGTACAAACACATCAAAGCCAACCACCTGCTTCACTGTCTTTACTGTGTTTTCACTTGCAAGGGAGTCAAGACTAGCACAACACTGAGAAAGCCCCCACATTTGCTTCAGTGAGGCCAATGATTCACACCAGTATGAAAACATGGGACTGTTTGATTCTTTTTTTTTCTTCCTTACATATTTAAACTTAAGAGAAAGCCCACTTACAATGTTCGGCTCCTAGCATAAAGAACAAAAAACCTGAAATCTCAAACATCTCAAATAAGAATTTCCCATAAAATAATAGCCTTTTCCATCCACTCTTCCAAAAATGCACGAACATCAGAAGTTCCAATTACCTCTGCAACAGGTACAGGGGAGCAGCAGCTACCAAACCAACTTTAGAAGTGCCTAGAGAGTAACAGCTTGACTATCACAACAGTTTGGGTACCGGAGGAAGGGGATAAACCATGCACTCCCTAGCACAAAGCCCATTTCCTGAGGGAAGAGTCAGCCTCATCTTTGCTGTGGGACACATTATCTTTGAGGAATGACAAAGGGACGCATGGCAGCACAACCATTGCTCAGATGACAAAGTGTCCATTTGGAGACCCCAGGGGCTGACATCAAATGCCAAATATAGAAAGAATACGATCTGGGATCACTTCCCTATGGATTTATTAATTAAACTGTTTCTTCTCCTCACTTCTTTATTACAATGCGGTACTTCCACTTTTCACCTAGAGAACGTGTTTTGCATATAAAGCAGTACTGACCAAGGCAAATGAAATACCCCAAGGCCTCAACCATAGCTGAGTCTCCTTGAAACATTCCAGAACAACTAACAACCAGCAGTAAGATACTGACTTAACATGTTTAAGCACTTACTAGAAAGTAAATTTAATTGTAGATAGACTACGAGAATGGAACCATTTCTTCCCCTAGTTCAGCCACGGATACAGTTTATGGCTCTGGGTAAGATGACTCCACTCTGTGATGATTTCTTCAGCCTGTCTCCACCCATCTACTCAGAACAAAAGGTGACAAAGACAAGGCTGCAAAAGACATCCTTTGTGCCTTTGAAAAGGTTTTAGTAGAATAAGGCTTTTGTACTGGCCAAAGCCTATATGTGATCATAATAAGATATTACACATAAACAACGTTATCTTTGGTTGCTTCACAGACCAGTGACACTTACTGTAGAAATGAAGGAGCCTATTTCCCCATACCACTTCTGGAAATCTATCTGAACAAAACTTGATTTGAAGAGCATTTTTGCAAGCTAACTACAAAGTAATCAAAACTTGGAAATACTTGTGTCAAACTGTCTTGGTATAATGGGCAGTCATTGTTTACCAACATTTTAGTCTCCTATGTATTTTGAATGTATTTTGAAGTCTGTTCTATGACTTAGCTTGAATACAGACTACGTTCAGCAAATTCCAAGTGCATTTTTTGTTCTCATTAGTCTATAATCCATGCCTCAGCAACTCAAAAAATGCCGTCATCACACTGACCTTCAAAGCATTCTTGAACAATGGATGTTGACAATTAAAAAGAATATTCCATCAAGCACAGTAAGCGATCATACTCCCAAAGACAGAACCCAATAACATTTTTTGCATCAGAGAAACTACCTCATCTGTCTGAATCATCATGACTTTCATTCTCTTTTTAGACAAAATTTCCTGTATGAGTTGGTGCTCAAAGTTACAATTCCAGCTTCATATGGAATTTGGAAACATCGCTGAAACCCTCAAGACAGCTATTTAAAGCACATGGTAGGAGACCATTGAAACACACAAAGGCAGCATGGAGGAAAATCAGCAGAGGCTATTTTTCTTTTCTATTTCCAACTCTTCCACTCACTAAAGCTTAAGATTTCAAAGCAGCTTAAACAATTCAGGTATCCTATTCTCACTGAACACCCAGTGGGAACAGAGCACCATCCCTCATGCTCTTCATGCCTAGATGTCTCCAATACAAATTTAATTTTGATCCACATAAGCAGTTTATCACATATTAAATTATTATCTCTCACTAAAAGTCTGTTATTAGAGGATTAACAACTCAGTAACAGATGTCGTTCATTATCTATACATAGCAGTCACTTTTAATTTCAAGTAACAATTATTAAAAGGATAGCTACTGTGGTTACAAGCATTTCAGACTACACAGACTGCTCCTGACATCAGAAAATTAAGAAGTATTTAAAGAAAGCTATAGCACATACTAAATCAATATACTTTACACACAGCATTCTGTGCTCAAAAACTAGGAGTATCATGGCATTTCTCCCAAATATATTTAAAATATAATATGTAAAATACTATACATACACTTACTCTCTTAATTCCAAACTTTGGAAATTGTTCTGCCATAGAAGAGCTGAGACAGTGGACAGCATTAGAAATGCAAAAATTATTGCACAGACGTTCTGATTTTAAAGTAGTTTATCTCAGAAAAGAGGAGTTAAGAGAACGGAGGGAGTAGACTGCAACAAGGAATATTTAGGATTGTCTTCCCCATTCCAAAATCCAACACATTATATACAAGGTGCTCTTGCTAAAGTTTGTCGCTGCAGTAGCCGCACAGCTAAACAGCATTGGCTAGCACATGGAATACAACATACGAGGTCCAGAACTGCTACTGACAAAAAATGAGGCCCATTTCAGTTGGGCGTGAGCAACTCCTGCTACGTCCTGTTCCAGGCAGCTGCACAGTGAGCAAGGTTTTGGCAGGGAAGGTTGCATACGCCTCTGTTGTGGTTTGGGCCAGATTGGCCAAATCAGGTGGAACGACAGATGCTCTCTCTCTACTGCTCCGCTTCCGAAGGGAGGCAGGAGAGAGAGAGAAAAAGAGAGACTTAAGAGTTTAGAAGGAAGCGAACTACTTTAATGAAATATTAATAAGAAAATAATAAACAGAAAATAATGAAATATATACAAAACCGTATCAAGCTCCCAGGATGACAATCACGTCACCAGCAGGCGCTGGGGAAGTCCCAGATTGGACTCAGTGATGGACGGGAACTGGATTCCAGATCTGGATTCAGGATCCAGATCAAAGGCAGATGAAGAGACAGAGTCCTCCTTGGACGCTGGCCATGGAAGAAAGAGGGCTGAGCCTTTGATCCCTCAGCTTTTATACTGAGCACGAGGCAGACGGGATGGAACACCCTGTTGGTCAGTTCTGGGTCACCTGTCCTGTCCACTCCTCCCCACAGGTGTGATCCCTCTCCGCTTTTCCGCTTCCCAGCCTCCAACGGGGCACAGAACACAGCTGTCTGGCCTCGGTTGTTACAGCACTAAGGATAAGCAAGAGCCTCTCTGCGTCCCATTCCTTGGCATCGACTATAAACATGGGTCTTACCACTCTGAGAGTGAACAGTTTTCTGCACAACATGCTGTTCATTTCAGCAGTTAGAAGAGGCCCAGCTAAAAAGTAAAGTTACTGAACAAAATTGGTTCTGTTTTACCTCAAACCAGGACAGCCTCTGAATCACTTCAGTTTGACAGAAATTTAAAGAATATTCTCAAGCATGAAGAGGAAGAGGGGCTTGATGGGAGCACAGGTTGCTTTTCAAAAATGAAGATTAAGATTTCATCTTTCTTTTTTCCAAATCTTTCCAATAAAGGGATCCTCAATTTATGGAAATTTCAGTATTCTTGATTTTCAGAGCCTGGGTACTCTGAAAAAATAGACTTTAAAAAAAAAAAAAAAAAAAAAAAAAACACCCAAATTTCAAAGCAGACACCTTAATTTTATAGTACTTAACCAGTCAGTGTTGACTTTGTTTTCAATTTCATAGGGTTTTTTCACCCAAAAAGAATCTAGACTTACTTCAGTGAACTATGAGGTTCCTTTAACATGCATGAACTCCAGGAAGAGGATATCTTTCCTCACATTTCTGAAGCATTGTGTGAATCTGGTGCAGTAATAAAATATGGCTCATACATTGCAGCCCATGCACAAATACAGGCTGGGCTGAGAATGGATCGAGAGCAGCCCTGAGGAGAGGGACTTGGGGGTGTTGGTAGATGAGAAGCTCAACATGAGTCGGCAATGCGTGCTTGCAGCCCAGAAGGCCAACCGCATCCTGGGCTGCATCAAACACAGCGTGGCCAGCAGGGCCAGGGAGGTGATTCTGCCCCTCTACTCCGCTCTCGTGAGACCCTCCCCGGAATACTGTGTCCAGCTCTGGAGCCCCCAACGTAAGAAGGACATGGACCTGTTGGAGTGGGTCCAGAGGAGGGCCACAAAGATGATCAGAGGATTAGAGTACCTCTGCTATGAAGACAGCCTGGAGAAGAGAAGGCTCTGGGGAGACCTTCTAGCAGCCTTCCAGTATCTGAAAGGGGCCTACAAGAGATCTGGAGAGGGACTTTTTACAAGGACATGTAGTGATAGGATGAGGGGTAATGGCTTCAAACTAGAAGAGGGGAGATTTAGATTAGATGTCAGGAAGAAACTCTTTACTGCGAGGGTGATGAGGCACAGGAACAGGTTGCCCAGGGAAGTTGTGGATGCCCGATCCCTGGAAGTGTTCAAGGCCAGGCTGGATGAGGCTTTGAGCAATCTGTTCTAGTAGGAGGTGTCCTTGCTCATGGCAGGGGATTTGGAACTAGATGGTCTTTAAGGTCCCTTCCAACCTAAACCATTCTGTGATTCTATGATTCTATGAAAGGGAAGCATACCACACGTTACGAGAAGTGATGACAGTCTGGATAAACTCACAGCACTTTGCACTGATCAACAATAAAAGTATTTTAAATAAATATTGGAAGCATCCAAATATTGAAACTGGTATTGTCATGATATGACAATGTCTGCTATGGAGCAACTCAATTCCAGCATCAAATCTGCCATCTGACAAAGGACACTGCACTGGCTTTAAATTACACAGCTAAGTATCTGTAACCAAGAACAGACACTATCTATCTGTTTTAGGCAATGGCTAAAAAAGATTATGAACAGGGAGGTTAAGAAGACTGTTGCATACAGTTTGCACAGAAATATCTGGAAACTTTAATACCTATATTTATCTCTCGGAAAGTCCTGTAAGCAGAAATGGCCATGGAAGACTATGAGTGGAGTCCATAGATATAATATACTGCCAACACCAGAGAGAAAGAGCTACTCTAATGCCACAGATGCAGGACTAGCACTAGCAACACCAAGCACTTGGGTGTCTTCCAAACGGGTTGAAAACCACATATCACCAGCAATGAACATGTCACATGGAAAATAACGCACTTACAGAAGCACCTTCCATTGATATTTAAACTGGGGGGGGGAAATGACACCCACTAAAAACTGAGGCAGGAAGAGATAGATATCTTGACATTCAGACATTCACAGCCTTTTCTTGAAATTCATGTACTTTAGTTGATGAGGGTCAGCATCCTCACACCTTGAGAGGCTTTTTGCTAAGCACAATAGAATTTTACATCACACTGTTAGAGCACAAACACCCTGAGGAGTGCTTACACCTCCCAAACTTCCACTTTAGTTCATTGGCAGCATTTCCAAATAACATTCAAGTTTCTCAGCAGATCATTTTAGAGTTAAATAAATGAGACTAGTGGATCTATTTTCAGAGAGGAAGGTGCAGCAAATTAAGAGCAGGTCTTAATTAGCAGAGAGCTACCATAGCCTTTTTCATGAATAAGAATCTTGAGAAAGCACACACAGAGCCTGGCTTGAAATACACACCAAGTATCTACCGGCTTCAGCTTTATATGAACACAGTAATACAGAAGACAGTGCCATAAGGCTCATTTTAAGAAGGCAAAACTAATGACAAAAGCTGGAGAAAATGAGGGAGCTGTATGCCACACCACCTCTTCAATCTTTAGCAAAGCTGTCAGCAGGCTTTTGGCTATAACATCTGCTACAGTTACACATTTAGGAAGCAAGAAAAAAAAAAAAATGCACCCACATTCTAAATCAGAAGTCTGATGCAGAGACAAAGAAATGATGAAGAAGTTCTATTTCTGACAGGTCAGATTCTCATCTGCTGGACTAGTTTAAATCCAGAATAACTGTTGAAATCAGAGTTCACTTGAATTTAAAGCAGGTCAGAAACTGGCTACAGGATCCTCTGCAAACAGCAACTATCATTTGCATGTTATCACCAACATGGTATCAACTGTTAACCTGGCTTCTTCTGAGGGAGTCCACAAAAAGCCTGAAATTGCCTCCCAGGTACTTTAATAATAACCATCATCAACAGCTTTCTCTTAAAGACCATTCTAATTTCCAGCCACCTGCCAGAAAAGATTTCTTGTAGTTTACAATTGGAAAAACGCAAATCTAGAAATAAAATTAATAGTTTTATATGACTCAAAAAATCAGTGCCGTAAAATAGACTGCATGTACCCACAGTCCGTTTATTTTTTACCGACTACCTCATACTGCCTCCTATGAAGAGTCCAGTGCCCAAATGGGACCGGTCTTTAAGTCAGACAATCACACCTTTCTGTCGCAAAGCGTGATCCAACATGATCAGTGTTGCCATGTCTTCTCCACATCACTCCCAAGGCATACCTTTAAAGTCTTTCTACTCCTGGAAAGGACACCTTGATAACTTTGTGAGGTGCTATGAGGAAACTGCTGAACGAGAACTTCTACCAGGGCTCAAATGCTGTAGGGAACATTTCTGTCAGTCCAAAGGCTCATGATAGGTATGTAGGTGGAAGCTTAGATACTCTGGCTTTGTTTTAACTTCCCAACGTATGGATTGCTCCTTCTGCTGTCCTCTGCTCTGCTCTGCCAGCTGCTCCAACCAGTAGTCTCTGTGCTGAAATTAGAGCTGCAAGTTGCTAGACTTGCCAACAGTGCGTAAACTCCCCAAAAAGAGCAGGGAAATAGGGAAAGCAATTTTTTTTAGCACAAAGTCAAGATACCAAGAATAAAATTAATCAAGGTAACAGGGCCACAAGAAGAAAAACCTTAAATTTGTCTTCCAGCTAGTGGCTGGAGTCTAGGTTATAAAAAAGAAGAATTGGAATTGTTCGTTTAGGAGCATGAACGCAACCTAGTTAGCAGTAGGTGGACTTGATGAGAAGAGTTACACAGCAACTGTTAAAATAAACGCTTATAGCCTATTTTGGAAGCAGTACACTGACCAAGGGAGGGGAGAGGCATGCAGTTTGTCAAAAACAGTGTTCCCTGCTTCTGCACTGCCACATTAAACCAAAACTAACCAAAATGCTTACCAACAATGCTTCAACACACCCCCCAAAACACACAACAGTTTCTGTTATTAATGCACATACATCCTTCTTATACACTTGTACATTTATTCACTGACTTCAACAAAAAATAGCAACTTCCATAATTAGCTGCTTTGGATACAACCCCAGACTGAGACAACCTTTGGCCAGTTTCCTACCCTCATTTTGCTCTTAGATCTCCTGTTGCTAAAGCCAAATTATGCTTCTCTCATGACTACATCTGGCTGCTATTTACATCACCAAGGATCTGGCATGGTAAACGTGCCATGTTTTAGTGGCCTGACTACCAAAGACACTCTCACTGCAACATCAGTGCATGCTGCTGAGATCTCTCCTCATTATCAACTTTTGCTTCATAATCTCAAGTGTCAGCTATCAGGAAGCATCAGCTAAAAGGGAGGTTAGAGGGTTTTATTATTATTTATTCACATATTGGAAGATATACACTTGAATACACATGAATCTTCCCTCAGCTTTGCTCTTCTTCAACCTGATTTTACAGAAAAGTCATAGTCCTAGAAACATGATGAAATTACAACAATTTCACATTATGGACCCGATTCAGAGCAGCACCATATACAAAAGCCTACAGGCCCTTCCTTCTCAAGAAAGCACAAAACCTCCCATTCATATCAACAGCTTGTAAGCACTTCCAAGTCCTTTCGTTGTCCACCTGACAGCAGCTGGCAGATAATCACTGTTCTTGACTGCTTGTGGCAGTACACAGACTTCTGGCCCCTTCAGAAGCCCAAAATATTCTATTTGCAACTCAGTGCAGCATTTACCTAAGT
Organism: Burhinus oedicnemus; assembly: GCA_008921705.1. NCBI lineage: Eukaryota > Metazoa > Chordata > Aves > Charadriiformes > Burhinidae > Burhinus > Burhinus oedicnemus. Next base: position 553,353 of record VFFE01006965.1, on the reverse strand, counting down.
TGTAAATACACACCAGGAAAAACTACATAGCACACAGTTCTCCTACCCAAAGACAAAAGACTCCCACAGAACAACCTACACCGAACATCCTTGTATTTTATGCTGTGCAGCAACCGTCCACCTGCCCTTTGGTGTGAATCCAGAAACAATTTTCAACAGCTGAAGCTCTCTGCCCACCTTCCAGCCAAAAGGTAAAGCAGCATTAACTGCAGGTTTTCAGACCACAAAGCATATAGTATCGGGTAAAGCAGAGCCATTTACCTTAGCAGGACTCCATGCACATGGGGCAGCAATATCACCATAGCAAAGTGCCAAGAAAAAAAGAAAGAGCTTAAAACAGCAGCAAATTCTGAACGGCAAGTAAACTATAGTGTTCTGGTGATTCCTTTCAGCTGTTGTTACTGCCTGGAATTTGGTATTGTCCACAATTATCTTACCATGTGTACTTCAGTACATGCATTTCATGAAATCACGCCATAAGCAGCCCCATAGAAAGAAGACAGACTACTATTTCCTCAGCAAAAACCCTGGAGGTTGATATTTCATCCTACATGCTCCTCACAGCCAGGATCTGTGATCCTCTGTATGATACAGAGCACATTCCTGTGATCCCCTGAGGGCATTTTCTGCTCCATAGTAACATCTCCCACTTAGTAGTGTCTCCTCCAGTCTAATGCTTTAATACAGGCAATATAGATTAGATTCTACCTCAAAATGTAAGCAAAATGGCAGACAATGCATAAAAAAGAAAAAAGAGAAGAGAAGAGAAGAGAAGAGAAGAGAAGAGAAGAGAAGAGAAGAGAAGAGAAGAGAAGAGAAGAGAAGAGAAGAGAAGAGAAGAGAAGAGAAGAGAAGAGAAGAGAAGAGAAGAGAAGAGAAATGTCTACCAGCCTGAAAGCAGTGATACCAAAATGACTTGTGTGATGACTGACTTGAGGAAAATGACCCAGCTGTAAGCTATGTCCGTGGGAACGTGGACGGTACAGACCAAAGATCTGAGACTCAGCTCCTACCTGGTACCTTAATACAAAGGCAGCCGCTTCCCCTAAAATTTCCACTTGTTTTTCCACTTAGCAAAATCACAGTTCAGTCAGCAACACCAAAATGATATCCTGACTCTCTGCTAGAATGGACGTGAGCTCCTGCACCCCTGCTCTGAGGGCAGTAAGGATCGACATTTGCAAACTAGGTGTAGCGAAGTCTGACACGTGAGGAAATGGCAGCAAGACTTCTGCGCTGGCGTCAAACACAGCCGTGTAAAGTCCACATGGGGTAAGCAGGAATCCCTCTTTAGGGATATACGAAGGAAAGAATACTCATTAGAAAATACATTTAAGAAAACTCATTAAACTAGACTGTACTGGACCTTCTCTGGCAGTCCCTCATCTTCTACACCCACACCGATACTTGCATGTCGTAGCTTTTAAAAATACAAACAAAAATGAAAGCAGTCTTTTACATGCAAATATATTGGTTGGGGAGAGACTTGATTCCAACAGTGATACGGCTTTTCCAGCTTCTCTGACTTTTACATTCCAAACATTAGAATTCCAGATGCTCTTGCTCTTCCTTGCTTTAAATGGTTCTGAGTGAAAACATTCATGTTACTCATTTTAAACACAGAAAAATCGAAGGCTTGAGTCTTCTGTCAATTGCACTAATTTGTTTCCCTTGGTTCTTTTCAATTTGATGAATTAAATGGCAGACTGAATTGGTGCACATACACCCATTTCCAGAGAGCTCTCCTGACAGACAGCAACTATTGGCCCTGCCTCCATCTCTTCCTAACACTCTTTAAGAAATTTCTTTTTCTTTGTGGATATGTATTTCAGAAATCAGAACGTGCAACTCAAACACTGATTTAAGACATCACATTTTGATTTCTCCAGTTTTCTTATGGAATAAGATTTGGAAGTCTGCACTAGAAATTATTTCTTTTCAAAATCAATCCAGACAGGCTGCTTTTCATAAGCTACTCACGTAGACAGCCTGCAGCGCCTTCTTATAGCCATGATCTAACCCAACATGTCAGCCCCAGAATCCCAGGACACATTTTGACCAGGGAACCACACAATACTGTTACAGCTATGGCCTTCTTTCAGCATCACTGTAGCTAGAATCCTTCTCTCCTTATTGCTCAGAAAAATTAAACACATTTCTCGAAGGCTGTAGAATTTACCCTTCCCAAATAGCACTGCAATCTATCATGCTTCAAGGGCCAAATATTCAACAACAGTTCTCAGGCAAGTTGTGGTAGCCAACCCATAATCAGTCTAAGTTAGCTGAGGTGAGAATACAAAGATTACAACATCTAAAATGATGGTCATAAGTCATCAGTGAAAGCGATTACTTACGGACTGTGACTACGAAGTGAAACTCTCCAAATAAGGCTTGCAGTAGTTGTACATGTAACTGTTTGCATATTTGGCCCTGGCCTATCACGTAACAATATTCAACCCCAAAGCCCTATTGCTATAGTCAGTCCTGTGGACTACGCACTACGAGAGATGCAGCAAGTCAAACTGAAGCACAGTGGTCATCATCTTATTTGACACTGTGCTTTCTCCCTACAGTGACAGCTTTTCACATTGCCAAACAGATTCACTTCATTGAGTATCCGCAATGCAGAACAGCACCTTCAACACTGATTTTCACATGTCACAGGGCATTGCTTCTATCACGTTACACTTCAGCTACTTACAATTCTGCTGTAGCTAAAGCCCTTTCCCAAAAGAGTAGAATTCCTCCTGATCGGCAAAGCCAAACCAAGCTTGGAGACCTGATCAACAAGAATGGAGAGAGCTTTTCTGTATTGGTGAATTAATTTATGGTTTACTAGTTCTCTCAGTACAAGGAGACTTCCATAGACTGAGATGGATGTCAAGGGCGTGGATTTTCATGAGACGTGACACAAATACCTTGAGATTTTGGTTTTGCCTCCAAAACACAAGACAACTAGCTGCCACTCTTATGGTTAAAAAAAGCAAGTAAAATCTGTATCTATACACATACGCCACACACAGCCTCTCCCTAAAATCTCAGTTACACACCCACATCATGTGTCCCTATCTATGACAATTTACAGCACTCATAATCTGATGTTAAACTCCCATAATAATGAAGCACCCATCTAGGCAAAGGGAAAAAAAAAAATCTAGGTGCAAGGATCATCTGAATAACAGCTGCAGCGTCTGTGTGCCTACTCATGACAATAAAGATCACAGGGGACAAATCAGCTTATAGCATCCATATTTCTTTCTCTGTGCAGACAGCTGGAACATCCCTGTGCTAAAAGTCTCTTTCAGATAAGATTGCCTTTTGGTTCAGAACAAGAAGAAAACAACCAGTGCTCAGCAATGTATTTTCTGAAACATCCATTCATGTGCATGCACACACACAGCTCACAGCTCTTCACTCAGCGCTCTCAAATTCCTCTCCAAATAGAGACGGGTTGCTAAATCCCAACTCAGAAGTGTAGATACGAGCTGATTTCAGGCTGGGCGTGAGCTGGCATTGTGGTATCAGACAACATGTAGTCGGGCTTTGTGCCTCAGCCTACCTATAAATTTTTTTAAAACCCTCTCATTTATTTACTTTTCTGGGTCACTTATTTCTTTAGTCTTCTGTGGATTACTTCTTGATTCTCAGATATGGAACTCCCTACACCAGGCAAGTAGTTATTACTGTAAGCCTAGCTGTACAGCAACAGGGAAGAAAACCAATATTTGATGCATATCTCATATCTCAGACTTCAAAAAGGCTCTGAACTGAATACATATCTTATTAATACAGGCAACAAATGAGGGAATTTGGTTCCCTGGCATGTGCTTGAGTGTTGTTTTTTTAAAACAAAACAAATGAGCAGACAAAATCCAACAAATAAACCTAGCATAGGACATCCTTTCAAATTAAGGCAGAAAGAACATCTGCATCTCTTTTTCTGCACAGTGGCTGTAGCATGCTTGTACGGCCAGGGACTCTTTTCTAGCTGTGGTAAATCAAGAGGATGCAAGCATGTTTCTGAAAGAACGTGAAGTCCACAGTCAATTTCACAGATTCTAGAGACAGAAGAATCCACTAAATCATTTCACCAGACTCCCTGAACAAGCCACATCAAATAGTTTCACCCTGCTAGACCTGATCAACCAAACACAAATCATTTGACTTTCACAAAAGCATTATTCCAATATCCATATCCATTTAGAAACGCCTGATTTCAAAGGACACTTGTAGTGTTCTAGGTGAGGCCAGCATTTTGTGCCAAGTTTTCAAATTCCATTTTATTTTGAAAACTTCTCTTCCCCTGTTTAACTGAGGCTGTTGCCTACTGAGGGCAGGAGGGGGCGATTAAAAAAAAAAAACAACAAAAAATCTGCCGTGTAAGCAGTTTGTCTTTCAAGTTTAAAATTGTCATAAATTTTATAGCTACAGTAGGCAATTTACAGAAAGGAAAGTGGAAAATAAGTGGTTCAGCCTCAGATAAAGTCACCATCATTGTCAGAGCAACTGGCAGATAAACTGAAGTTGAGGCATCCTGGATCCAAACCTGTACTTTGAATAATACATAGTAATAATCTGATTAATATTAATTATGCCTCTGCAAAACCAGCTTGTTGAGGAAAATAATATTGCAAATTCAGCCTCACAGAAATAAATCAGTGAGTTATCAGTGAAGTTGCTTCAGAGCTTCCTAACCATTCAGAGGACAGAGCTGATCCCCCCATAAAAGCTGTTTCATTTTCACTCCCTACCTCCTACCTTCTGCATTTTTAAAGCACTAAAAAGCTCCTGACGTAACAACTCCTTCATGCTGAATTTCAACTCAAGCTTATGCCAGCATGAAAATACAAGAGTCGGTCGCCAACTATTCCTGCAACAATTCCACTCACAAAGAAAACTGAAATGTGCTGAAATATGAAGTTCACTGCAAGACAGCAGACATATAATGCCAAATACTGCCTAAAAACACCAACTGCCATTTGCAATACCATCATGCATCTCCAGACATCAAATCAGCACACAGCAACAAGACCGAAGCCAATGCAGTCCTATAAAAGGAAATTAATTTGCTCAGAAACAAGCCTCATTCAAGAAGAGCAGAATGCTGGGAAGTGAAGGGATTTTCTCTCTGTACCGTAAATATCAACAGAGGGAGAAACTGAGTAACAATCTTAGCCATGCAAATGTTTTTGCACTTAGACATCAGCAGAATGTTTGCCGAGTGTCCTGTTAATGAAGCAAGCATACTAAAAATAAAAAGCACATCCAAACCCAAGCCAAGTTTCCCACGGGACAGTTGAGTTTTCCACTTTGGATTAGGTTCACTTTAAACTAGAAAAGATGTCTCAACAAATATTTGGAGGGAGGGGAATCCCTCTCCTTTCCATAGAATCATAGAATTGTTTGGGTTGTAAAAGACCTTTAAAGATGGTCTAGTCCAACCCCTCCTGCCATGGGCAGGGACATCTTTCACTAGACGAGGTTGCTCAAAGGCATAGGGATTGCTCTGTACTTAATTAATCCAGTTTGCTACAAAAGCCAAAGGACATTCAGCAAGTTTATTCCATCACCCTTCACTCCTGACTTCCAGGTAACATGAAGGCATAAGGACAGCTCAGTCTGACCTCAGTAGCCTACACTATGAAAGATCCTACAGTTGGATTTCACAGTAGCAGCAGAATTAATCCTCCCTTGCTGGTTATTCTCTTCACAAAAGCAAATGAAACATGTCAGAAGAGCGTTAGATTTGGCTGCTACAAACAAAACCAAAACCAGAGCCCCCATCTCCCACTGTAGATGGGAGGTTGTGTGCACACAACCTACAAATTTTACTCCCACTTCAGAACAAAACATGCTAAATATGTTAAAAAACATGCCAAGATTCAGGGTCTCATCAGATGTTGTAGGGAGCATTGCATTTTGGATTCACCCAATTAAATCCATGAGCATTCAGATACTGCTTCGTCTTGAAAAAGCAGAGGTCCCAGTCACTTCAGTCAAGTTTTGCCAGAATGGAAAATCTAGGCCGTTGGTTTTAAAAGTTGCCCATCAGCAACACAGACACTCATGGCCTTCATCAGGAACTGTAAACAGGAGCACTCCAACTGTAACATCATATGCTACCTGACCTGTAAACAAGCTGGGCCCAAGAGACCCCATGAAGCTCTGTACTGTTGTAGTCATGCTGCTTCTGATGCCAGACCCAGTTCATGGCAGCTTGTTCATCCACCCCAGCATTTCGCCCATCTCCCACAAATTTACATCCATTCACAAATCCTGGAGAGATCTGATGGGCTTTTTTCAGATCTCAGTCTGATGAAGACAATGTTGTCAGTTCATCCCCAAAGGAGCTTAGCGACTTGCTGCAAAACTGGGGAAAGAATGGGGAGAGGACAAAAACGTGTACTGACCTCGCGCATCGAAGAATTCATCATCAGAGCTGTCCACAGAGTCTTTGAGGACATTCTGCATGTGCCACTGAGCACCACTGAATCGACGCGGGCCAGCTGGAAATACAAAGAGACTCACATTAATCCACGGGAATGCTCACCTCTGCTCCAGGCTTAAAGAAAAAAAAACCCCAAACATTAATAAACAGTTTGTGTAGATGGCTTAGGAGGATCATTTTGGTCAGCGCGCATACTTTGATCTCAACAGAGACAGCTAGAGTTTTCAGGATGGCACAAAAATGACACCTCTTGCTTCCACCTAACGGAAGTGACTAAAACAAGTCCTTGTTAAAGATAAGCCTGCATCACTTTCAGCTAATTCAGTGACTTGAAAAGATACATTCTTTGCTGTTGAATTCACTAGGCTGTTCAATTCCAACACTCAAACTGTACATTGTTTCTAAGACATGAAGCAGCATTTCCCCAGGACATGGCAGTAGCTCCTATTTAAATTCAATTTCACTTCTAAAAGAAGTGCCATCCCATTTAGCTCACAGATTTACAGACAAACTACTGAATTCTCACTCACTGAGCTGTTTTCATCAGACAGCTTTGTTTTGCTGGAGCCCAGGGCTTTCATTTGAAGCTTGCCATTTGAAGACGGGAAGGCAAAACCACATTAGAATAGGTATAGTAACATACAGTCATGACAACTTTGATGGTACCAATGGATTATCATACTCAAACTAATTTGTAATTAGTAAATCAGACCTGCCTAACTATATCGGTTCTCCTTACATCTACAGCAACCCGATGCTAGTAGTAGTGAAATATATTCCTTATATGAACAATTAAGTCTCCCTCAAATCAGTGGGGAACCAGGGATCAAACCCACCATAACCATCACAACACTACAGCTATTGCAGAAAGGACCTTCATTACCAACCAGAATAGTGCCCTTGGTTTTATTCATTTCTCCAAATGATGACATCAGACCTGAAATCTAATATCCTGAGGCCCTGTCAAAAAAAGCATTCTCCTTCTTGCAGCAGTAAAAGAGCAACTCAAGCAGGGGACGCATCCTTCTACATTATTCTAGGGAAAACATGCCACTAGGTCACAGCCTTTTGTTCTACTTTTACTCCATCTATAGCTGAACTAATCAGAAATATAAATGAAAGGTGGTAGGAGGAAGCAGATTTTACCTGGCCAAGAAGAAAGTAAAAATAATAATCAGTTAATAGCATTTTAATAGCTTAAAAGGAAAACCAAACCCCAAACCATTCAAATAATAGGTTATTAAGGAGTCAGTGTTAATTACAAGAGTACTGCGTGTATTGGGAATGTGTCCAGTGATATTTGGCAGCTAACAGAGAACACATACAGATCATTACATTTTCTGTTACAGATTTGTGGAAACTTTTACTAACAATAGGGGACAGCAAATTAAATTATTCCTTACCAAACAACACCTTGCTGTCCCTCCATTCAAATATAAATATCCTAAAACTTATCACTCCAGTCATCAAAATAGTGGTAGCAAGAACACATTGCTGAACTTCTAATGAAGAAAAGTCAATGCTTGGAAGAGCAAGAATTCCAAAATTTCAAAGCATGAGAATGGGAAGCATCCCAAAAAAGCCAGAGTGACAGATGGGAAAGAGAAAATTTGCAAAATCTGGTCTTTGGATAACAGCTCATACACTACAAAAGAGCAGAAGGAAGGAATAATCTGCCACACCTTTGGAGACGCTAGATCTGAAAAATAAAATATTATTAGTAGAAAAATTCTTGAGTAAACTAGTTTTTTTCAGCTTATGTAGAATATTAGGTTTCCTGACCACAGACCTTCAGATCTATGAGCAAAGAGCAGAGAGAAGCAAGGCAGTAAACTAGGAAATTTATGAAGAACCTATAAATGAGAGGCAGGTCCACAGAACATGAGAACAAGTGTGAGACAGAGAGAATGACAATAAGGCAAAGGACTACCTCAAACATCTCAAGAGTGTTCAGATTTTTCCTCTGCAAGAAAACAGCTCCTCGCTCCGCTACCCTGGTCAATCAAACCGAAGCTGAATTTCTGTGCTATGGATGTTTAATAAAACTACGGGAATATTCAAACTAAGTCAGATGGACTTCATTGGTAACAGACAGCTAATGCTTTTTGGGGTCCTGTAGATGCAGACACTCCCATAACTAAACATAAATTTCACACTGAGAAAATTCTCCTTGGATTTTCCAGACCAGATGTCTGTACTGATGATAGTTCTTCCAAGGCTAAAAACAAGTCTGATTTTCATACAGTTTGAGCATTCAGTGACTCCACAAGAAGCCAGAGGGCTACATCTGCAGAAACAAACAAAAATGCCACAACAAAAAGACCCTCTTATGGTAGCAGATAATTTGATTAGAAGAGACATTGAGGGACCTGACTTTTAGAAATTCACTTCTCTGCACTTTTTATAGCTGTATAACTGTATGCCTCTAATCAGACACCACAAATGCAGGTATCCAAAGCCAGCAAACACTGGGAAAAGAACAAACAGAAACAAACCAGAAGAAACAAGTATTTAGCATTCTGGATAATTATTTTCAGGATTTGTCTTATCATGATTTTAAAGATTCTCCGATTTTTGTTATGTCAGCCAGCTATGGACTAGTGAAGTCCCATTCGATGTGGTCTTAGGCTTCCACAATTCTCCAGGAAAAGCTTCAGCTTTAAAACCAGAAGGACCCACTCATTCTTCCTTCCTTTTCTTCTTTGCCTTTCCTAGTATCCAGTCCCCTTGCAAAATCCACCTTCAAAGAACAAATACTAAAAGTTACAGGATTAATGCAAGACCTGCAATACGTGGACCAGTTCCTTCCATTACATGGTACACGCTTTCTCACCTCAATTTTTATTTGGTTCCTCTGCTGCAGACAGCCAGTTCTTCTGGGAAGAAACTGTCTGCCACTGCTTGTTTTTACCTAACAGATTTTGAGACATTACCGTGACAAAGACAGCAAATAACATCAAAACCACTGCAGAAATCACTGAAGAGTAAGATACTTTAAGCATCTGGATGATTCACTGATTTGTATCCGATAATAACAAAGGCATTTTCAGTGTGGTTTTCTCGACCAAATAAAAATTCATTCGGATCAAGACATATATGACTGTGCTCCACTTCTGCATACAAGAATTGAACTAGAATTTAGAATTAAATAATTCAGAGCCTATTTATCAAGGAAGTCTCCTGGCACACAGAAAAAAAAAAAAAAAAAATCAATGTTTCATTCCAGAAAATTTCAACTGGATTGTGAAAATAATCTGATCTGCATTTGACTGGACAAAGGGAACAAAGCACTCTTACAAAAAAATTACATAAATCTCAAGAGAGCAACAGAAGAAATCCAAATAAACCAGATTAATTTGGAGCACAAAAAACCCAAGAAGACAGACGTCAGTCCTTCAAGAAACCAAGTATCCCCAGCTGTCGTGTAACAGGACCCTGTCGCAGGATGGGAGTACCAGACACAGTTATAATTTAGCAGTAGTTCAGTTTATTAGTGATTTGAGGCAGATTAAGAGACTGAGTTTTAGCAGCACTTAATCATTCACTGATTTAAAGATTTACAAAGTGATTTAACTAAATAAATGAACAGCGACTTGATTATAGAGTCGAAGATGACAAAATTCACACTAACTCCCTTAAGGTATCCCAAAACAATACGCATACATATGAGAGCAAAGCACAGGCCTCAGATTAATGTATATACATACAAAGCATATGAGCGTGCGCACGCACACACTTACACAAACACGCACACGCCGCAGTTTATAACCCCTGAGATCAAAGATCTCTTAGTATCGCACAACTGGATTGAGTCGGCGGGTACCCCTCTTAACTCCTACGTGTGCACGGAAAATGGGAGAACACCCACACCCATAAAGCTAATGCATACAAACCTATAAATGGAGAGGTGGAGCAAAGAGAGGCTAGCCTATAGTTAAAATTTCCCTTCTGAGTTAGAGCAAGTAAGTCGCGATGCATCGGCATTCCTCAATGGGCGGTAACTGAGACTCGAGAGGGATTGTCTCGCCCTGGCCTTCCAGTCCTTGAGGTCCTGGCCACAGCCCGCTGCCATCCAGAAGAGCTCAAAGGGGCTTTACTAAAATCGCTACTTACAGGATCCGAGATAATTAACTTTCGTCAGGTAATTTTCCACTCTGGCCCAACTCAGACGATGGAATATTCTGGTACTTCCCACTAGTTGTGCAAGCCCAAAGTTTGTTAGATCTGCAAGTTCTGGTACCAACTCCCTTTGGGCCATGAGCCAGGTACAGATGTCCTGGGCTGTCAGGGAGTGATATTCCTAAGTGACAGGGGAAGCAAGAGCCAGGCACGTTAAGGCATTGCCTTAACGCTCTGGTCCTTTATCTTTCGCAATTCATGCCTGACATTTCCTAGGTTGGTATGCAGCCCAGGGATGTGGAATTGCACCAAGTACCGAGTGGCTAAAGTTGGGGGGGTGATTGCACCACCACAGACCCACAGTCTTCACATATCTGTGGAGAGACTAGAGCCAAGCTCCATGGATTGCTGATCTCATCCCTCTCCGCTGGGTTACATTTTCCACAATAGGACACGTTTCCATGGGTGCTTGCTAATCCTTAACAGTTCTCTAAAGCAATGGGGTTTTCAGTTCTGAGTGAGCATTAACAAGTCACTACTGCATTTACTGTGGACTTTGTTTTCACAATACCCTCATGAACACAAACATTTCCTTCCCATTATATTAAAAATGATGGCCACCTTGGTAGTTTCAACATTTAAAACACCTGCAATTATGTTACATATAATTATCAACTACAGTAACTTGTTTCCAGCTAAACTTTTCTCGTTCAGACTCTTCCATATTGCCACCCCAGCTCCAAATACCACAGGATGTTAATTTATGGTGTCTCCAATGGAATTGCAAGTTCTAATTTGCATGTTGAGCTAGTAATTTCCCAGGGAGCAAAAAAAAAAACCCCCAAACCTCCAGTTCTTCAGATACATTGTTTTACAATTGATGCTATTCACAAATTTTACTTTTTAGCTTCCCTTGACAAAGTTCCCCATTTATCTGTGAGATAAAAATAGACTTTGGACATTTTCATTAACAATCAACTTGAATCTCTTGATGGAATGCAGAATAGCAATCCTGACAACTGTGAGTAACGGAAGAGGACAAGATTTTTGGTAGCTGTACTTGAGTTCCACATATTCTTTAAAACAAAAAAATCCAATTCCAATTTTTCCTTCTTAATGCATTTTTTTTCTACTAAAGGAAATGAAATCCAAGAAATGTCAGTCCAGAAAGCACGTTTATTACTTGTACAACCTTCAATGGCATAGCTTCTAATCATCTCATAAACACAAACGCACATCCCCTTACAGCACCCCGATCAAGCGGGGAACTGCTTGCTGTCCCATTCATCATGCAGGGAAAAAGATGCATTCCTAAACTAATGGTAGTTAAATTAGTACAGTCTTTCATGTAGACAAGACCTCAGAATCCCCACAGACACTTTGGCATTATTTCACTTTGGCCCCAATTTTTAAGCACATAAGCTTTCATGCAAGGACCTAATCTTGAACTGGCATTTAACTTCAGTTTCAAGTCCAAATGCTCTTTTGGGTGGATAACGTCAGCCTGCAAAAGCTGCGTAGGCTTAATAAGAACAAAACAATCACTCAGATGCTTCTGAACCTGTTGTCATCGGTACGTCTACATGCCTTTGAGATAGCCCTGAATTGTTTTTCAGCAAAAGGAGGCAAAAATAAAACAAGTAGGTTTACAGAATCACAGAATGGTTGATGTGGGAAGGGATTCATGGAGTTCAGCTGGTCCAAACCCCTGCTCAAGGAGGTCACCTAGAGCACGTTGCCCAGAACCACGCGCAGACAGCTTTTGAGTATCTCCACGGAGGGAGACTCCACAGCCTCTCTGTGAAACTTGTCCCAGTGCTTGGTCACCATCAGTTAAAAAAACAAAAAAACCAAAAAAAATGTTTCTTGGCTTCCAGGGGGAAACTACTGTGTTTCACTTTGTGCCCATTGCTTCTTGTCCTGTCACTGGGAAACCACCAAAAAGAAGCTGGCTCCCTCATCTGTACACTCTCCCTTCAGATATCTGTTGAGCTGGTAAGAGCAAACACCTCAAATACAACAGAAGAAACATCAATGAGTACTGCTGTCACCTCACCTCTCCATTTCCAAGACTATCCTCCCAGTCTAATACACTGCCAACTTCTACAGACTACCATTAAGTAAAGGTATCATGGCTGATACCTATTATTACATTTCCTAGCTGATGCAAAGCGTATTCATCCCGCCAAAGCAGAGAACATTCTTCCTCCTCAATGCTGCATAACTTCCGAAGGCCAGCCCACTAACAGTAATTACAGAATACAGTTGATTGCATTTAAATCCCCACAGGGTGCAGAAAACTGTTTCCTACTGAAGCCATGTTTGACAGTCTTATTGGAGAGAGAATGCTAAACAAAAGCTTAAAAAAAAAACCTATGTTCATTCGACTTGAAGCAGTGGCACTAATAAGTGCTCATTTCACATTTTTACCTTTTTTTTTTTTTAACCTCTGGTTTTATTTCTGTTTAAGAAAACCACTGTAACAATATACAATGTTCTTAAAGGTTGCAATTTTTTAAACCATGAGACCAATATGGAAGAGTTATTTCAAGATTTTACTTAACACAGTAATGTGCATATTTAAATTGTTTCTTAAAAAATACCACAGCAAAAGCCCCACACAATATACCATCAGGCACCAGGACCACATTTGGTATTGTGGGTTTTTTTTTTCCTGTCATGCATCCATTTGAAAAACTCTCCAATTATGCCTTCACCTGATACAGTAAGCATGATTCATTGAAGACTCATTCCTCATTATGATTATCATTCATTTGCTATGATTCATTGATGTAGTAGAGCACTGTTTAAAGACTTCGTAACAGCTACCACTTTTCCTATACTCCCAGTTCCCTTAAAAATATCGATAAATTTGTACCTATTCTAAGAAAAAGAGAAAAAGAAGATCCTCATCCTGAGCTGTTTCCAGACCAAAACAAGGAACAATAAAGCCAAGCCAGATAATTGTGCGCACACAGGTGTTTGCAGGCGTGCAGGTAAGAAGCCTTGTGACATGAAAGAAGTGTCCTAGAGAGACAGTTGTCAACCGCATGCCTCAAGCTCACACTGATTCTTTGCATAAATGGCACAAAAGGGCATGGAACTTTTACTGGAAAGGGAGCAATCCACAAACTCCGTAATGCCAATGGTGGCAGAAGAAGCATGAAAAATAGTCTCCTATTGCAGTTTCTGGCCCCTGCAGATTTTCACACTGCGCTTTATTTTGACTTTTAGTGTTTACTATCAACAAAGAAAACTCTAAGAGTTATGAGACAGATTAGATTATTCTAAAACTCCAACAAGTTTTACAGAAGTTTTATCTTTCTTAAATCAAAATGTTGAAATAGGACACATCTTAACTGCTTAGAGAACTTTGATTTGAAAAGACTGAAAAGTTGACCTTCCTATCTAAGATTCTAATTGAATCTTACCAGTTAATAGGAGTTTTACAATCTTACAAGAAAAGGAAGTATTAGCAGGTCTATTTTATGGACAGGCACTCCCAGGCACAAACTAATGAAGCAGATGCATCCAATTTTGATTTTTGTCACGGAATTTCCTTCCTATACAGTTGCCTGATGATGAACAGGGCTTGTTCAACCTGGAAATGAGAAGGCTTCATGGGGAGCAGATAGCAGTCTGCCGGTACCTGTGAAGAAAGTGTCGAGGAGGCAGAGCAACAGCCTTCACAGTGGCGCGGGATGGGAGAACAGAAGACACTGGGTGTAAGTAGAAATGAGTTTCATATTGGCTTTTTCCTTAAACATTTTCCCCGGAAGAGAAGTCATTCTTTGGAAGCAGCTGCCCAGAGAGTTGCACAGTCTTCATCCTTTGAAATTTTCAAGGCCCAGCTGGATAGAGCCCTGATCAACCGGATCTGCTCCCATAGTTGACCCTGCTTTGAGTAGAAGGTTGGACTAGAAACCTCCTCAGGTCCCTTCCAATCTGAATTGTCCTATAACCCTACATCAGAAGGAAAAAAACCTGTGATCTGCTGGGGTAACAGGAAGTAATGGAAACACCTCTAGATGCACTGAAGAAAAATTTATGGCAAAGACCACATTCAGTCACAGAGTTCTGGCAGGAGATATTTCTGCTCTAAGAGTAAACAGGAAGTAGTATGAGAAATTGGCATTGGCTAAACTACTGGTACAACAGGGCAACCTCCAAGGTGAGATATACAGATCTTAAGACTATGGAGTGTACTGAGAAGCAAGCTGGCTCTATTACTTCAGTAAGCTCACAGCAATCGGTCAAGATTGTGACAGACACTGCAAAAATACAGAGCAGCAGATATCCTGTCACCCTGCAGAACACACAATTTAAACACTTCATTTGGAAGGGAAGCAAATTTCTCCAGCATTCAGAATTGAGTAGGGGAGGTCTCATGGTTTGGTTCAGGCCAATTCTTTCAAATATATTTATTTATGTATTTTTAAACACAGTCATCTATTCTGAACATATGATGCATTTTGAAAACAATCAAGTATGATTCTGGGAAACAGAAGAGCTGGATTCCATTCTCACCCCACTCCAGACTCCTTTTTCATCTCATGCAGAACCAAGGCTAATATTTCCAGAAGAAGCACTACTACTTAATACTAATACACTAGAAGCACAATGGGAAAGTGCAATTGTAAGACCTTGGTATTACATTTTAACTTCATATTCCATTTAAAAACATTATATTCTGTGAAAGCATTTTCTTCCCTCCCTTCTAAAGATAATGGAAATTAAGAGGTTTCTAAGCACTGGAGATGTTATAATCAAATTCTCAACCGGTTTTTCATTTCTGTATTTTCACTGAAGATTACAGATTCATCTGCTGTGTCTTTAATCACACTGGAAGTGCTTTATCTTCACTCCGCTGAGCCCCTTAGGACACAAAGCGATTTTCTAAGCCATGCAAAGATCATGAGACAGGTTGTTCTGTTTGATTGTTTTGGGGTTTGTTTTGTTTTGTTTTTACCAGTCAGGTTTCAAGTGGGTTCTCTGAAATACAGATAACAGCTACCTGCATCAGCAGTACTACACTACAACCACTTGCATTTTCTACTGCACTTTCAGACAGGGCTACTCTGCATTAGAAGACACAGAGACAGAACCAGAAATGAAAGAAAACTCGGAAACAAACTCAAAAATGACAATCACTCTTTCAGGTAAATCTCAACATGGGCAGACAGCAGACTATTATGGCTTATCTTGTAGATAAATGCATAACTAGTAAATGTTTAACCAGTAAATTCCTAAACTAGGAATTCCTAGTTTAGCTCTACCAGACTAATTCCACCTTTTCAAGCTGCCTAGGCTACATAGGGCCTCATCATCTCTTCAGAAAAAGCTTTCAACTGTATTGTTACAGATTACTCTTGTAACGAATCAAGTAAGGAATATCTTATGAGGCTGGAGAAAGGAATTAAAACACAAAAGTGAGGAAGGTACAATAAGGATACACTGGACATAGGGGACAGCGTGCCCAAACAGGACAACCATCTTCAGATCCCACAGTTGATGTCTTCACCCTTTTATAATAAAGGTGAATATAAACCACCAGCTTTTAACACAGCCTTTGAAAACTGAAGTTGAAAAAACCTGCAAGCAGTTTCTGTCCTTTCCCTCCAAGGGTCTCTATAAGAGTACCAGCATTTTCTCCAGTAATCTTACTGATAATGTTTTTAAAGCTAACACTTTGTTTTGGTTTTCACCGCCAAAAGCCTTCCCCTCAAGTCCATTTTCCATACAAAGTGCCCAAGAGTTATTCTATTAAACATTCAGTCTTCAGCCAAACAAACTACTACTTCAGCTAAAAATGTCAGTGCTTAATAATCACTGAATATTATTTAAAAGTTCTAAAATTTTAAAACAGCAGCAATGTTAGTTTGAAAAATATATACTCTAATCTGTGGACTTTTCCCTTTACTTCTGACCTACAGAAATTCAAAATTGGGCTAATAGCTGCTGCCTTGTAAATCAAGCTCTTACAGACACATGCCTGAGGAGAAAGGATGCTCTTTGCATGGGAGTTAAGAGTTGAAATGCAGCCATGTTATATGACAGACAGATAGAAAACACTAAATCAGGATCAAACTGTTCTGAAGATTGTACAAAGATTCAATCAAAAGCCCTACTGCTGCTGTTAAGAGACCCCAACACACCTCACAGACACCTTATGCCCAACACAACCTTATGCCTTTCCAAGGAGGGGAAAAGATCATCACAGGCTTCAATTCTAATACAGTGGTGGCATAAGTCTTCGCAACCAAAAACCTCATAGAAGTCTCATCTTTAAACAGTAAAGTAAATACATGCATAAACTTAGACCTTGCAAATGCGGTGGGAAACAACTGCAACTCCTCTCCATTCCAGTGCTCTGCCTTTTTCCATCTATTTATTATCCACATAAGACTAAGGCAAATACCTGCAGCATTAAATGAGGCTAACAGCACCAAATCTGTCTTCTGGCATAACTTCACTGGGGTCAGTAGTTATCTCAGCAGGAATCCATCTGTACAGATGAAGTCAGCATATCAAATGAGTTTAAGTGTTTCCATCCAAGCTCAGCAACCATAATGATGCCATAGCCCTGTATCAGGCTCCTGTAAATAACTCCGGACATTCATTCAGGTGTTTAAATAATGATTCAGAAATCTGGCTACAGCATCACTTCACAGGAAAATCCCTGGAGCAAACTCAGATTAAAAGAAATACGTAGACAGCCTCAGAGCATATGCAGTGAAACCACAGAATTCCACTTCATGTCCTGTTACTCATCATCTTGGCATGCAATCGGACAAGTTTGCTCTCCTGCTTATTTCCCAGATCAGCAAGAATCCAGGTCTGCTTAAAACTTGCATGAGGAAAAACTGATGTGGAATAACAGAATCATTAACTAATATTAAACACTTACCTGAAGCACTCCAAAAACTTTAAAAAAATTCCATATATTCACAGCAGGTTTAACATTCACTATGTAAGGCTAGACAGACATACCGTGGAAAGCGAGAAAGTACAGTAAATCATAATTACATCTCAGCAAGGAGGGGAGGGGAATAGATGAGCATGCATTAATTATTTCTATCGAGGTGAAGAGCATGAAAGCTGCCAAGCCCCTCTATATAAAGTTTATTTTCATTTATTTACAGTCAATCAAATTTTACCGTTTAGCTCACAATACAGGAAGCAATTAAAATAATCGATCCATCTCCTTTTTTTCCTAGGAGCAGCTTTTTGTTCTGCTTTTGTCTGTAGAGTAGATGTATCTTAAACCAGATCAGTACTGAGACAATTGGCGGAGGTGGGGAGGGATAACGTATGAGTGCATATATGCACACACACAAGAACGCGTGCTTGTACATGAAAGCTCCAACTTGAAAGATAAAAATACTCCCTGTGACGATACACACTGCACTCTAATCAGAGGGAACGCACAGAAGAGAATGCCAATAAGCTCCTATTGCCACAACTGCCCAGACTGCATTTCTGAACAGTTTCTGCACGTTGTCAGTACCTCCTTTACAGGCAGTTCTGCAGCGCCCTGCTCCACCGCAGAAAGGGACAGGTTCAGCCATTTTAGAAAAGGTCACCAGAGACTGAAGCCCACTGTGCACAAAGCAAGCACAGCAAAAACCTGCAAGGCAAAACCATGACTTTCCTCTCTGGGGAGAAGCATCGGACATCCATAACCCTGTCACAGATTTAATGAAGCACGGGATCATTGGACTCCTGTCCAAAAGGGTATGTCACCCAGCAACAACAACAAAAAGAACAGTTGGAAGAGTAACAATCTACAGTCATAACTTTATTCATATGTAAAGAAAAGTCTCGTGTATGACCCCAGAAGATCTTTGTAGCTGGGGATGGCGGTAGAGGGCAGGAAAGAAAAGCAGACACCTTTCCTGAAGTGAGTTTAAGGAATTAAGAAAGATTGTGCAAGAATCCATAGAGGAGCAAATCCATTTCAAAACCAATGGTATGACAAAGAATTGAAAAAAGGATGGCAGCTCAAAGCTGAAGCTAATTGAAGCATTAATGTTTCATTGCATCTATTGCCATTTTTCATTTTTACTTCCCCTTTGAATATGTTACCAAAAAAATACACTGGCACGCGGTCCACTTCCTGGTGGCATCTGCTGGGTTTCAGACAGGTGACATGCAGGTCTGTTAAGACAGAACTTGCCCACGTATCCTTCCAAACCCAGCATGTTGTACATGGAGGCAGAGCACAGAGGACGCCAATAGCTCTGTGCAGGCTACTAACTGAACAGCTAACGCATGGTCTGGAAAGTCACAGGTACGAAGAGGCACTATGACCAGTGCTGCATCCCCAAACGCCATACTAAATGCTTAAATACAGCAGAGAACAACTGGAGTCGTGTATTCTGCCACTGCATGGGAAACTTGGCCAGCATCTCCCACTGGCAGCCACAGATGTAGCTCTCAGTATCTCTAAGTGCAAGACCAAAAAAGTCCCATCAGCCCTTCTGTGCAGTCACTTTTATGTTCTTCTGACCCACCACCCTAGAAACAAAATATCTTTTTTCCCCTGGGCAGACCACAGCCTTGTGCAAACCTACTGCATCTCCGGGAAGCAGGGAGATGAAGCACAGGGAGGAAGGAAGGGGTGCACAGGGTTCTTAAGTACACAACAGATCACTGCAGCACTCAGCACAGAGCCACCAACTTCAAAGAAAAACGCAAGAGAAAGAGGACGAGTCTATAGGTGGTTCGAATATAGATGAAGGAGAGAGAAAAGCTCATGTTTGGTCACGGCCTCTGCTATAAACTCAGCAGGACAAATCACTTGCAGCAGGCTTTCTTCAACAGCAGCTACTCCTGATCCACAGCTGATCAGAGTCGGACTGTGGCTCGAGCCTATAATCTGATTTCCCCAAATCAAAACAAAGGTGCTACAGCCACGTGACTCTGGTCCAGTGTAATCTCGTAATAAAAGTTCTCATCTGTCAAAAACATTCTGGATTGTTAACTTTAGTACCCGACAGCTTCATGACAAAATTGGGCATTCTCTGCCTGCGGTGAGAACAGGAACATAAAGCTAGCATAAGCACTGTGCCATGTGCTTCAGCTGGTTTGATGGAAATGCGACGGTGTACCCCAACCTAATCCGAACAGATGCTATACTGCAGGTTGACAACATACAAATTCCTAATGTCCATGACTGGACAGCAGACACAGCACTTCTGAAAACTGGTCAACTCCCTCTGCAGTCCTCAGCAATGAGAAAAGACCTGATCACATCTCCAGTCTGTCATCTAGTTCTACTGGTCTCTTTCCCTGAAGAGCCAATGCTGTTTAGTGGGTGCCCAGACCTATCAGAATGGGGTCCCAAACTGCCTTTGCAACCTCTGTATCTGTACACTAGTATCAGCTTTATGATAAAGAAAAAATGTATCGCAATTTGCTAATAAAGCCTTTGGTTAATTGTTTTAAAAGATGGATTTTAGCTGCAGTAAAATTGTTGTTTCTAAATTAAAATAAAAACCTAATAGTGCACTTCTATTAGAGAGGAAGTTACATGCTCACTTTTTCTTTTCAGCTCTACTTATGTTAAGACTCGGTTTCTGGTGTTTACTTCCTCCAGCTGTTCATCGCTGCATCCTCAAATACCTGGGTTACCAGTCTGCAGGGAATTCATACTTCATAAGGCCTCTTCTGAAGGACAATGTGCCAAGACTATCAGGCCTACTTCAAAGACACTTAGAGGAATAAACAGTCCATTAAAGAACATCTTTTCCTGGCTACATGATTGGACTTTTCTCCAATCTCCCAACTGCCATTGATTTGCTGGATGACGTTGGGCATATTTTCTCTTTCCCCTGTCCTTTACGTGTCTCATTCACTTTAAGTTCTGACTGAAGGGTTTCCTATACAGCTGAGTGCAGCAGCCCCACAGGTTCCCTGGATCCTGTCAATGCTGGAGAAAAAAAAAAAAAATTAAAAAAAATTACCCAGTCTTGTGCAGAATGACTGCTACCCACAGCCACACTGTTACTGGATTCCCATTCCTGGTTCAGCTTGGATGAGTTGAGACGGTGCATCACAGGGATAACTCACTGAGACCAGAGAAATACGGTGCCCTGCTGACCCCACCAGGCATCAAGGTCATATATTTTAGCTGGAGATAACACAGCTGCTTTTTTAACGTTCACAAAGACAAAGCTGCAGGCTCTTCATTATAATGGAATTCAGTCTCTCAGTAGCTGTGACGCTACAACCTCAGCAGAAGAGGAAAGGAATTAGCCGAGGAAGCTCACCAACTATAAGCAGAAGAGGCAACACGCAGAAGAGCTAGAGAAGCTGACTATAGACAGTTGGGCAATAGCAAGCTTGCCATCCACTGTCTCAAAACAAGCCTGCAATCCTTAGAGCAGGCCTGCTGGCCTGAGAAACCTTCTGTACCCTAGCACCAAACATAGAACAGTATGGCATAAGCATGCTTGGGTAATGTTAACTCCTCTGACATGCCATTCCCAAAACTGATTCGAGTCAAGCTGGCCTTTGCCTTAATGATACGCAAGGTAGAAAACACAGCAAAACCCACTAACAGATATTCTCTGTTGTGCAGGTCAAGAAAGCCAAGCAAGCAAGGTAAAATCCTCATAACCTCCTGGGAAGAGCCAACTGTACAAGCTGGTCCCATTAGACAGCTCTTGGAAAAGATCTTATCAATCCTCATTCTCCTATCTCAGAGCAAAAACTCATTCTCATGCCCTTCTACTCTCAAGGGATGCCAAGTATCTCACATGTGCCAGAAGAGGCAAAATGCCTTCCTTTTAATGAGTCGTGCTGAGAGAAGTTTCCAAAGTCATCACCATATGCTTGAAAAAGCACCAAAGGAAGATAAAATACTTTGAACTCTTGATCCTTACTCATTGGAGTGGCAATTAAAACAGAATAAAACCCAAAACAAACAAAAACACTTCACCACATTCATGGTCATTGGCCACTACAGGTTCTAACACAATGTTTACAAAAATACTGTCTCAATAAAATGGAAAATAATTACCTTGAAACAGCAAGAAAACAAAAACACGAGAATCAAGAAATTGAAAGGGAGGATGTTCCAGAGAACAGTTTTTTCCTGTAACACTAACAGCAGCTTAAGCCAGGCTATTCTCCAGAAGATAAAACTGCTTTCCACGTGTTAAAACATGCAGAAAAGCACAAAGTATGGGGGAACCTCAGTTTCACTGTAACACCAAGGGTCTAGTTGTCACACGGAGAGACTGCCTAACTGCACCAGGTGTCATGAAATGTGTATAAAGATGGACCTACAACAATCTTAAAGCCTTCTCTTTCTTTTTTTGTGAACGGTTTAATGTTCTCATTCTTGGTAACACAAGCATTCTGCCAGCTTCTGCTCTATAAAAAGTATGCTTATGCAGAGTAATTCAAGCGACAAATCTATTCCCATATCTCTAGACAGGCAGATACCCTTCATGTATGACAATGTTTTCCACCTGTCTATGCCCTCTGGTTCATTAGCACCGACTGTTACCAAGGCTCTTGGGGCAGGGTTTGGGTTTAGCTCACATTTTCATATCCAAATTACAGAAGCTTAAGCACTTGACCTATGTCAGTATTTAGGTCTAAGTTATCTTGACCATAAAATTTGAGCTGGAACGCTCTCCTTAGCTTCCCTCAGTTCAGGTTACCATCACACAGATATCAAACGCAGGACTAGAACTTGGAAAGACAAAATCTGACTAGGGTAGAAACAGCAGCCCTCTACACATAGTTGTGAGCACTCAAAACACACACTGAGCCTACTGTGCTACTGCAACTGCTTAACTCTCGTTTCTCCCCTCATTCAACTGGCACTGCTCAGCAAACAGACTCTGGGGAGGGAAGAGGAGCAAATGAACTTCAAGACTTACCAATTCTTTAAAAGGGAGCCCACATTCCTATCTTTAAGGTAAGGAAAACAACTCTTAAAGAATTTAATTCCCACTGAAGAACAGCTACACAAGAGGCATTTGCCTAATACATTTGTGATGTACTTTGGAGGCAGCTATCCAGCACACAAGATGTAATAAAGACAAAAAGGAGTGAAAACATGAGTTAGGTGGTTTTGTTATGGTTTTCTTTCTTTCCTGCACAAAATTATTGGAAAATCTTGAGTAACAGTAAAGACCGCTAAGAACTCAAGGTGCAAGCAAAGTGCAGTGCTGCAAGACTGACTATAGACAGTTGGGCAATAGCAAGCTTGTGAAACAGCTCTAAGGTGTTCCAGGTCATTTGCTTTATCTAGTAATTCTGGAGGCGTTCAAGATATTGAAAGCTTCTCTTTAGATCTATTCACTTTCAAATTTCACTAGTAATTTATGCTTACAAGCAGTAGTAGAACATGGAAAGCTGCCCATTTCCCATGTTTGTACTTCCTGAGTGTTGGATGCAGTGGCTTCCAGGAATGTTTCATACATGGAAGTAAGGCCCTGTTCAAAAGTGGAAACTGTCATTTCCCTCAACGACAGAGCCAATGCTGGCATGACAGTTTTGAGGTGTTCACCTCAAGCACAGCATGCTGCCCATGGAAAAATGGAAGCAAGTACAAACGCGCCCCCCACCAGGGAAAAAAAAAGTCAGTAGTTGCACTAACACTTTCAACTTAAATTCAAAAGACCATGAGCACCTCCCTAACCAACACCATTCTAAGTGTTACTTAATCTGGATTAAGTATTTCCTCATGAATAATGTAAAGTTGAAGGCACTTCTGCCTGAATAAGAGCCTAAAAGGCCTTGCAGGGATTGTTGCCAGAATAAAAAGCTTTCCATTTCACCCACTACAATTTGCTGGGAAGGAAGGAAGGGAGAAGGCTATATAAATATAAAATTGTAAGACTTCACAAGTACTCCAAAGAAAATAGCAGCTCCCTGGAGAAGAACCGCCAGTAGCCTGGCTGGAAAACAGTAGAAGTGCTGGTCCCACAAAGAAAGCTCATACTTCCAGCGACCTTGGAGTTGGATGCAGACTGCGAAGGGAGGGCAGGGAAAAGTGTCACAAACCTCCAGGCATAAATTCTGGCTACAAGAAAAGCCCTTGGGACCATCAGTTTTATTATACTGCACTAGGAATGCTTCTAGATTTAGAAGCAGCCTAAACATAGTCACAGTCAGCAGCGCAAGTCTGCGTAAGCTCACTGCAGCAGTTCACATCTACATTTATTTGCTGGCTGGACTGCATTGCATCGCCCTGATACATTAGTCTTATTGAGTCTGCTTCCTTCTGTGCCAACAGATTAGCATTAGCCACCTTAATAGGACTCTATTAACATTTCTTGATTGCATTAGACACTGGCATTGCCTGGACTCACTGATTTGATTTACAGTGTCAACTGCTGCATATTTTATTTTATTATTTTGTTTCAGAGAACGGAAAGACCAGCCCTACTTCAAAATACAGGCTAACTCCTCAGTAATGACACTTGATGCTTCTATGTCAACAGACTTCATCGGATTTGTTGACTGATTCTTAGCAGCCAGATTGCAGCAATTTTTCCAAGCAAGGTAGCAACTTACATTTCATTTCAGCTTTTCAGTACCACGGTTTCTGAGGATAGAAGGGGAAACCATGTAGAAATGCAATGCCTTTAACAGAAACCCACTACACTAACTTGCCAGTCACAATATTTGAACTAGAAGCACATGTAGAAGTTCCCATAGGCTGTTGAGGCAGCATGACAGACAGAGCGGGATACACAGGGAACGTTTCCAAGTGGCAGAAGGAGAGTTCACAGAAATGCACAGGTGCTTTTCTTCCAGGAGAAGCAGAAGCAAAGTTTCCTACCTAAACTGTTTTCTTTTGCATAGTACTGCAGGTTGCTACAGTCACCTATTACAGAGGGAGCTGACTGGGGGCTTCCCCTGGGCGCACAGCCTCAATAACAGTCGGGGAGAAGGCAAAAGCAGAGCCATCTTAGAGCACCATGCACAGAAGCTGAATTCTCTAGTTAGGCTAGCACTAATTGTAATTAATTGTAATTAATATTAAGTATAATTAAGATTACAATCAGTAATTTTCCTCTGTAAAAGTCTTTGGTTTTTTTTCTCCAACGAAGAACAGCCGGAATTCCATTAGTACTCTGCTGCATCTGTGATTTTGTGGTTTTAGATGAGGTGATGTGATGCATACGTAAAATGCAATTTTGAAAAGCACTCTCTTGATTTTCCCCTGCACTAAATCATTTCACATTTTAATTTTTCTGTGGCTGACGCTATCACATATCTGCATGAAGACAACTCTTGCAGTACCTACAGAAAACAATTTTCCACAGCATGGATATACTAGATCTGGGTTTGTGACTCACCATACTTCACCATATATCCCAATCTCACGGTAGGTCTCATTATGTAACTTGCTGATTAAAAGCAAAGTCACTTCTGAATGTTGCTGAAAATGAATCAGTTAAAAGTAAGATTTTTACAGAACCACAGTGGTTGGAAGGGACCTCTGGATATCATCTAGTCCACCGCCCTGCCAGAGCAGGGTCACCTACAGCAGGGTGCACAGGATGCCGTCCAGGTGGGTTTGGAATGGCTCCAGAGTTGGAGACTCCACCACCTCTCTGGGCAACTGTTCCAGTGCTCTGCCACCCTCAAAGGAAAGAAGTTCCTCCTCATGATAAGGTGGAACTTCCCATGGTCAAGTTTGTGCCCGTTACCTCTTGTCCTGTCACTGGGCATCACTGAAAAAAGACTGGTCTCATCCTCCCAGCACTCTCCCTTTAGATTTATAATATGCTCATTACCCAATTTACCCACATTAGATATTGATTTCCTCAGCACTAAGATGTATAAATAAGGATCACAACTGAAACCTATATCCTGTACAGCAGGAGCTTCCATAAGGGTGAGAGCAGCAGATACAATCAGTTGCATCCTCTTATGATAGGCAGTAAAATAGTTAACTGACCCCACACCTGGATGAGCACCTAAACTCATCCCTGAAGAACGCTCAGCCGCTCTGACCCTCCTTTACAAAAAAATAAAATAAATAAAAATAAAACAACAAAACCTCTTCCCAGGAACATTCAGGATCTTACTTGACTAAGAATTGCTACAGAAATAGTTCCACGTCCTATTATGCGACACTCGTACTTCTGGGTGACGGCAAGTCAGAATGCACCTCTGTAGATGGCACCCAAATTTAGATGGGAGGCAAATTTCATCCTTGGTGTTTAGTGACTGTACATAGTTCCAGCAAACTGCAGAAGTAGTAGTTCCCACTCATGTATCATCAGCTTCTAATGCTATCCATTCAAAGAAGAAGAAAAAAAACCTCACTATGATCATGCAGTCTCTGATATGTTCCACAAATAGACCTAAGGAGCAGAACAGCCACGGGAAAGGCCAATTCACTTTCACCCACAAACACCAGCAGAGCTCGCTTTCTCATAGTTTCATGAGCAAATTATCGTGTTGAAATCAACAGTAGTTGAAAAGTGTATATAAGAGAAGAATCTGGTCTAGTTTCTCCTGGTCAGGAAGCATAAACCCAAATTCTTTCCAAAAGTGCCTTTTTTTTTTTTTCCTAAGAAAGGTGACAAACTGGCAGCAATATGACAATTAAGCAGTGTGTGACTGCACTTCATTCCATGTGATCTGAGGGTATTTCTAAAGGACAGAAAAAAAAAAAAAACACAAGAGGAATTGAAGTGACCTTACTGGTCTGTAGTCAACATTCTCAGAACTAAGGAAACGGAAGCAGAAAAACAGACAAGAAGTGAAGTAAGGCCTAAGATGATCTGAAAAGCACTTTAAGAAATAAAGGTCTTCCTCTGAAAATTGAATAGCTAATGCTGCTGATTCCTGACTTTAATTTAACCAATTGCCTCTATCATTTTAAAAGGCCTGGTATCCAAAACCCACTCATCCTGTAAGTCCCAAATATCCTAAGGCAGAAAGTCTCACCACTGTCACTCAGTAATTCCACATAGTACCAAAAACGCTGGTTCGTTATTACTTGTTATGCAAGGACTGTATTTAAAACGCCTGTCAAGTCAGGAGAAAGAAAAGGCATCTATTTGTTCCGCTCCAGTAACTGGCATTACCTCTGACTTAGAATAAACCAACGCTGTACACGGTAGGCCCCAGTTCTTCAGGTGCAATACACGGGGAGATGAAATGTGTGCAGAAGACAGTAATATCCTCTGTAAAACGAAAGGAACGTTTACTGCGGAAATGATGTTCTCCGGTGGGCAGCACACTTGACCAAGATACAGGGCTCTGCCATTGGATCTAATGAGTTGAAAAGTCACTTTACAAATGCCCCAGGAGGTAAGTCTAGCCCTGCTGTGAAACCACAGCCATGTTACCTTTCTTCACTGGTTCTGCCTTCTCCTCAGCTTGAATTAGCTTTTACGAACACCAACTGCAGCTGGAAGAGAAAACTGTGACTCAAGTCATTGCCATTTACAGCAGAACTTCACCAGTAGCATCAGCAATGATTTTATACCTGAAGCACATTTGTGAGGGGGCACAGCAGCGGGACAGTAGGCACAGTCCAGAAGCATCAGTTTAAGAATCACTCCAGCATCTCCTAAAAGCCCTCTTCTCCCTAACAATGCATGAATCAATGGTCACCTGCTCAGGCAAATAGGATAGATGGAAAGCAAGCAGGCTGATCTGAATTCCAGTAACACCAGCCCCTCAGGCGCACCGGCAGCATCACTAATGTGCCGGGCCAGTCCAACAGACCTTCCAGGCTCAGGTGTGCTTGTACCCCACCTTCCAGGAAGATGCATTCAAGCAGCCTGGGGTAAGAACAGCAGTTATCACCGGACACGATTACAGCAGTGGGCTTTCCTGTAAAACCAATTCAATACGATTCACGTCACTGTCATCCTATCACAGAGTCCAAGCTTTGCAGCGGGGCCAGCAGTTTGCTACATCTTTTGCTTGCTAATAAGCATTTGCTCATCAAGCCTCAACATAAGCACACGCCACAGACAGGCGACCATAAAAAAGGCACTCCTGAATACTACTACCACACCAACACAGTCAGCAGAGACAAAATAGCACACAACGTTCTCACAGCTACTGAAAACTCAGGCTTTTACATAGCAAAGTATTGAAGATTGAATTAATCTCAATTAAAAAAATAACCAAAAATAGACTCTGTTGCACAGACTAAAACACTTCCACTTGTCAAAACTTGTTTTAGAGCTGTGAGCATTTTGAATTCAGGGAAGGTTTTCCTAATAAAATTTTAAAAGCACAAGTAATTTTTCCATTTGGAAAGAGATGCTGGGTAGAAGGAATGACCTTTGCTGTTGCCATTGACTGCTGTTGCATAATAATACTTCTTTCTGTTCTGCTGGTTTCAGATGCTTCCTGCCTACCCATTAAGTGATTTAACTGAGCTACCCACACAGTGTTACCTAGTGACTACACAGTTAAGGCTAACTGGAGGCCAAAATTACCCACTGTTATTTTCTAGTTATGTTTTATTTCTTCTTTGGCAAATGTAAAACTGAAGATGTACTTTAAAAAGATGGGAATTTAACTACTGGAAGCACTCCTCAGACTCCGGAGCTCAGGCAAGACCAAGGGAGATGTTGATCCTCCCTCCAGTTATTCCAGAGTGAAAACTAAACTACGCTCAGAGTATGCCCTCACCTGTGCACAGACCACCAGAAAAGAAGGACCATATATGCCATTATTGTTAGCAGGGCCACACAGAATTCATCCAAAGTCACACCATGAATCTGTAGCAGAGACTGGAACTGAAATGAAATCCGTTGAAGTTGAAATGAAATCCACTGCAAGCGGAAGGGACCAGGGGGAGTGGGAGACCTGCAGAAGTGTGATGGCAAAGGGGGACAGGAGGAGGCCACAGGGGGAGAGGGAGAAAAACAGAAGTGGGAGGCCTCTTGGCTCCTCTTGGAGGTCGGAGAGAGACAGCACACAAGACCAAGGAGGATAGGGAAGAAAAAAGTGGAAGGCTAAGGGGGAGAGCGCTCAGAGGGGTAAGTGGGAGGCCAGACAGGTGGAGGAGAGGAGGAAAATAAGAAAGAGAATGTGATGGGAGAGATGGAGGCTGAGATTGAGAGGAAAGGGTGGGCTGAGGAGGCCAGCAGGAGGCCAAGGGGGAAAGGATCGCACAAGGCTAACAGGATGGGGTGGCTGGAACGGGAGCAGGTGGCTGGCCAGTGGGGAAGGCTGAAGGGGAATGGGAGACCAAGCGGGGGAGCACACAAGGCCAGAGGAAGATGGGGAGCCAGCGTGGGGAAGGGGGAGCCCCAAAGCAGAGAGGGGGAAGAGAATGAAATAGTGGGAGGCCAAGGGGAGGAAAATAGGGAGCCAGAGAGGAGAGGCAAATAAAGGAGTGGGAGGCCACTGCAGGAGGGGAGAGGCTTCCCACCAACCTAACTGCTTATACAGGATGTGATCCTGTTTCCTTCTTCCCACCAGGGAGGGCAGTCACCTGGCCCTGCAGCTGAGCCAGTAAAGACTGTAAAACCAGTAGAAAACAAACTTTCTAAAAATTTAAGATAACGAAGAGTTTTCCACCTGTTTTGTTCCCAGAAGTAGACTGCAGAAGAGCTGGAGAAGCTTGGGAGCTGGCATGGGAAAGGGGTAGAAATATGTAAGATTTCTCTTACTGTTGGCAGCAAGCTACCAGATCATCAAACCATACCTTTCGTTCATGTACCTGCAGTACTCTACAGGCTGAGTCCTGCCCTGCTGAAATTGCTGGCGCTTCAGAAAGAGGACAGAAGAGGAAGAATTAAAAGGGACAGAAGTGGGAGCTTTGAGAAGCACGAGGAGAAAGTTCCTGGTTTAAGCGGCAGCAAGATGAAAGGCAAGAAATCAGGAACATGTAAGTGGGAGAAAAGGAGAAGAACGGTAATCCTGAAAGGGCAATAAAGCAAGCAGGGTCTCAGAGTGAACAAAGTCACCACGTTTATCAGAGAAGCTGCAGCCCAGAGAAGAGATGTTACAATACTCCCTCTGAGAGCAGTCCTGAGCTGACAGAGGCAGTGTACTGAGACAGGATTTCTAAGAGGTGGGAAAACGGTTGACAGGTACAAAGGAAAAATTGAGAGGTGAAGGGAAGCATTAAGAGAAGAATAAAGTGGTCAGTTTTGGAAAGAACGCAGCTTAGGACAGGAAGCAAAGAGGAGAAGCAGCTTGAAGACAGTCAGGAATGGCGAGCAGGTACCAGGAAAGGCTAGAAAGGGGAAAGGGTCAGGAGCTCCCTTTATTCTCATTGTAGCCGCATCAGTTCCTAAATAAAAATCAAAAGGAGAGCAAAGAGCACAAATGACAAAGCCAGAGACACAGCTAAAGGCAGAAGAAAGTCCACACAAAATGCAGCTTCCCTTATCAAGAAATCAAGTGAAAGAGCTAACTGACGGAACAGTCCAGATACCACTGCGATCAGAAGTATCCAATATAACCAACTCCTCTCTCCCATTCCTCTCTCCCTGCCATTCATCTCATAGCAATTCAGCAATGACAAGTCCCCGGTTACCTACTCTGTACCTCCTTCAACTGGCAGTTCTGCAGCAGATGGTAAGGCCAGGCATATATTTGCTTACTGAGTACAGGAAACAAATCAAGAAACTAAGCTATGCAGGCCTTTAAGCCCCTATTTTAAGGCACCAGTGACATTTCCAGTCTTGCACATTATAGGATTACTAGTGAGATGAAGGAAGAGAGAGAGGAGGTTTAATATGGCTGTTCAGGCTCCAAATCCTGGATCAAGCTTTCCTGTAAACGCGGTACATCTCTTAGAGCCATTGCTTGATGCTTCAGATGCCAGCTTCCCCACAGCAGAAATTAACTTCACCCTCCCTCTCAGCAGTATCATCACCTCCTCCAATCTCACTCCCCAAAACCAGAGAAGATATGAATATTCTCTAACCTTTTCCTGCAACGACTGTAGGTGGACTGCCTGCATCACATCTGAAAGACTCTACTTTCACAGTGCAGAGATTTTGGCTTTCTGAGGAGGATGTGGCATTTTTGAGTCACTGCTGCCTGTTAAAAATGAAGTAGGAGATGAAGAGCAGATACCACACCACCCCCACAGAGATATGTCAGGTAGTGATGTGCAGTTGCCGCTATGTGGTTTTGCAACCTATCATCCTGCAAATGTCCAAGCATTTCTGTGCAGGGACTACTCCGAGGGCTTAAGATCTGGAATCCACTAGGTGAGAGCTGGCTACTCAAATGAGTCAAGTCGACCACCTCCAAAAGCCCTTTCTAAGTACACGTCACTCAACAGCGATCAGGCAGCAGATTTCACGGCTACTAGAACGATGGCCTTTCTTTGTATTTGTGGTAAGGTTACAGCACTGACAGAGGCTGCAAGGCAAGGTATATACAAGCAAACCAGCCACGACATTTCTATATCTGTGCACATTCCAGCTCACTTTGATAAACTCAGTAGGCTCAATTTATAAAAGCAGCACATTTCCCCTGCTCCTAACCCAGACGTGTTCTGCCGGAGCTCCTTTGTGAATGGTCAACTCTTGCTTTTCTTTACAATAAGAAGTAGTGACAACATTGTAAAGCTGGCATCAAAGGTGAGTGGAATCACATCCAAGAGAAGTATCATCCTCTAAAATTCCTGTGCAAAGTTGGGTTTGAACAAGCAAGCTATGTGTGCAGGCTACGTTACTCAAGTACCATTGAAAGTGAAAGCAATGCTCCTTTATTTTCCTGTCAAAGTTAAACGGACTGCAAACCAATGCTAAAGAAAAAACAAAGAGACTTTTCCCCCATTTGATTATTTCTTCATCTTCCAAAGATGGAAAACAACCATTTAGTTCAATACTATATTTGCATCTTCTGAAATTATTGATGCTTTCATGTTCCTAAGCACCGCATCTCCGGGTGTACTTTGGGGAAATACTAAAAAAAAAAAACCACTGCTGGGCAAAAACTTTGGGTTTGGCCTTAATATTACCACGGTGCTGTAAAGCTGTGCCAAGAACTGGCACCAAACACCAGGCAAGTTTCTCACACAGACCAGCGGGCATTTGGTCGTAGCACAGTTAGGCCATCACCTTCAAAAGCAGCAGGCTCCGCGTGCAACTTAGAAGAAAACCACTTCTGCAACAGCAAGCCGTTTCTCATCGGTTCTGCTAGCGGGCACCGGCCATTCGCGCACGCAGAGGACGTGCCACCCGGTGCGGGGCTGCCACTGCCACCAGCCGTGGGGCATCAGGGCTCTGCGGCTGCGTATCCCCCAGCACCAGCCAACCCACCTCCGAATTGCTCCGGCTCCGGAGGAAGCAGGAGTTAAAACATGCCACCCTGCAAGGCGCGGGAGAGTCGCATCTACCTTTTCCTTTCAGCAAGCCCTACCCAACAAGCCCGCCTTTGCTATTTTCAGAGGAGCCCACGGCTGCTGCGTCCCCGTCTGTTTCTCCCGAGCAAGTCCCGAGCATCGGCTCCGCAGGGCGGCTCCCCCAGCGCCGGAGAGACCCTTCCCGGCCCAGCACCGGGGAGAAGCGCCGGGAGGCGGCCAGGCAGCGGCGACCGAGGCGGACGCCCGCGATGCCCCCGCAGCCCCGCACGGCACTCCCGCGACCCCGGCATCGGCCGAGGCGGGCGGGCGCCGAAGGGCAGAGCATTCCCCGCTGGGAAAAGACGAGGAAGGCGAAACGCACCTGCGTCTCCCTCACACAAGTTTCCCTTCACCGTTCCGGTGGGTCGGCGGCACGGAGCCGGGACGGCCCGCCAGGCCGCCGGGGGGCGGGGAGCGCGCTGGAGCCTCGCCTCCCGCCACCCAGGGCCCCGCTCGCCCCTCAGGGCGGCCCCCGCCCCGCCCCGCGCTCCGCTCAGGGCGGCTCCGTCCCGCCGCGCGGGCTCCGCACTCACCTGGGCGCGGAGCTTTCGCCATTTCAGGGCTGCCCGACTCCCAGCCAAACCGTCGCCGGCCGCGTCAGGTGCTCGCCCGCGGGGCCCTCCCGGCGCGCCGGCACCCCGCGATCCGCCACCCCATCTGCTCCCGGCGGAGGCCCCGCACCGCCCACTCGCCTGCGGCGCTAAAAGACGCGGCCGGCAGACGCGCCGCTCGGTCCCGCCGCGCAGCCCGCCCGCCGCGGCGCAGCCGCCGTCGTTAAAGGCGCAGCGAGCGGCTTGGCGGAGAGCGGGTGCTGGGCCGGGGCAGCGCGGCGATGTGGCTGCCTATAACGGGCGCGGAGGGAGCGGCTGGCGAGCTCCGAGCAGCCCTGCGGTGCGGGGAGGGGCGCGGCGGTGGGTTACCCCCGAGCCCGCCGGCGGGGCTTGCCTCGTCTCGCCCGGCCTCGCCGCTGCTGGCGGGAGCCCGCGCCGGTGCGAGGCGCACGCCGAGACCGCAGCTCCTGCGAGTGGCGGGGCCCGGGGCGGAGGCCCGGCTCGCCCTGCCCGGTAGCCCCGGGGGCGTCGGGGATCCCTCGCTGTCGTGGTGCTCCTGGGAGCCGCGGGAGTGGGGCGGGCAGAGGAGAAAAGGGGATGGGGTCTGCCCCCCCCCTTCTGCCCCGCACCGTGCCCGACTCCTGTCCCCAGCGGCCGGGGAGCAAGTTGCGGCCGGGCTGTGCCCTGGCCGGGGTGCCAGGGGGCACCCAGGGGGCACCGGCTCAGCCCTACCCTGCAGCGCTACCCCGGCACGCCGTTCCTGCAAGTGGTTGCTCTGGATTTTAACAGCAAAAATCGTTTGGCTGTTGCCAAGTCCCGTGTCAATGCAGCGGTTGAACTGCTGCAGCGCGCTGCCTTTTGAGTCGGCGGTAGGCAAGGAGCTTACAGTCTGCGGAGAGAGCCGGAGTAGGGAACTTGCAGGGCGAGACGCTGCCTTCCCCTTCAAGAGCCTCACTGGTGGCATTTCTCTAACACCATCAAGGAAAAAAGTAGAGTAGCCAGCTTCTCCAGATGGCCCAAGAACTGGGAGAAACTCACCTGGAGAAACATCTTAAATGGCGGCTCACCTTGTGGGAACGATGGGAGGAGGCTGGCAGACAGCCTGTTAGGGCTTATATTTTATTTCCAGCGTATCAGAACACCACTAATTAAAGTGCAGTAAACAAAAGTTTTGCCCAATAAAGCATATAATTGAAGAGCCCAGCGAACACAATGCAACCAAGTCCTAAAGCGACTTACAGGCTCTGTGCCAATACTGACTTGGTAGGTATCAGAATAAATACATGATTTGCTCTCTAGGTGTTGCCAAGCCGTTCATTCAATGAGCCGCAGCAAATACCCCTGAAAACAGAACGAGTTAAGTGGTTTTGTTTGAGGCCTAAGTGGAATAGCCACAACTCCCAGCAATTCTCAGCCCCAGAGCAAGCTGCAAGTAAACGAACTATCGTTTACCTTCCCCCGGCTACAGTGGTACCTGCGGGAAAGTTTGGCCTTGAGCCACATTGCCTCTGCTGTTTCGCTGGAAGTCCCGTTTAAAAGATTTGACCACGTGATTGCTTTCCCAAAGATGCTACAGCGTCACCAAGCCACCAAATAAAGCAATCCTAGAGAAAGGCTGTGGATATATTAATGGGTCTGATGGCGGTACTGGCTTGGGGGAAAATGTCTGAACGGCAGAGATATGTTTGGACAAAGGTAGTGAGTTCCCTACTCTGTGCTGCTTCCTACTGCGAAAGTTGCAGTACTTTCTAAACAGCTGCTGTCTTGTACAGATGTGACCTGTCACCATCACTTCTGGGAAGGAGCAGCTCGGTAATCAATGGGCTAAACCCGCCTATTGTAATTGGATGTTAACTCATTACAAGTTGGAGTAGGAAACAGAACAAAAGACAGGCGATGGCACTGAAACGTAGTTTTAAAGGGTAGTTGAAAGTGCAGGATTATCCACAGCTATCAAATGTATGACACCCATTTGCAGTTTATCGTAAAGGCTATCATGACAACAGCATGCGAGGAAGCGATGGACAAACAGCAATTGTCTTCTCCCTGCTATTCCCCAAGGGCAAATGCGCATTAAGCTTTGCTTTCTGTTATGCCAGTGCAATATCTCCGAAATCTATGAAGGTGGCATACGCAAAGGCATAATTTAATCTCTTATTTCCAAACCTGACACTGTCACCTATGTAGAAGCCCAGCACAAGACTTAGGCCTCACATGAGCATTATTTCAAGAAACCTACCAATACTGAAGGCACGTGCTAGTAAGAGTCTGTCAGTGATGCACATCCAAGAAAATGGACCAGACACTGACCTACTTGCACTGTAGCCTTTTGAAAAGTCTTCATCCTTCCCATGTTTGCATTCAGCCTGGGCATACAGAAGCATGAGCAACGAGAAGCTGTTCTAGCCTGAATTCACCCAATCCTAACTGCTGTTAACCAGTTTCATAAAGGTAACTGAAGTGAACCACAGCAACTTTTGAGAAGTGTGAGGCTGTCTCCTTGTCAGCCTCCATGTAGAAGACACACCAAAATAGATTCTTATAATAATCTGAACAGAACTTTGAATTAGAAGTTTTTCTAGGGCTTGGAAGAACTTTGTTTCCAGGTAGGAAACAACCAGGGAGACTCCCATGAGAGATCTACCTGTCTTAATATCTCTGTCCTTCATTAACTGCACTCAATTTAATAGCCAGACCAAGATTAAAATGAAAGTGATTTCTTTTCCATGCTCCCCAAATCTTCATTGGGAGAGAAAGAGAACCTGCCTAGAATAGCTCTTCTGTTTAGAGATGTGAAGGAGTTCACAGAGACACAAACCAATGCGCCATTTACATAAAATGTCTGTACGGTGTATCCAAAATTGTTTTATCAATAAGATTTCTGCATAATATACTATATTCTGGGTAAATACAAATACGGAACTAAGTCAATTCAGTCTCTTCCTTAAGCTTTCCGTTGGCATGGCTGCCCAAGCAGGCAGTTAACTGCAGCCTTTGAAGGCAGTAAGAACCACAGTGCCTCCCTCAAGGGGAAAAGATTAATTTACATTGTCCTGAATACTGAAAGCAGACAACTGCTAGCCCTTGACAACATAAACCTCCAGAATTTTTTTCTTTCTCCTGAAGACTTGCAAAAGCTTCACAGATTTCAACTAGATCTTTTTGGTACATAAAGGCACACGGTTTTCTTCCTGCATTACAGAGGACACGTAGAACCTCCACAAGAGTAACAGCCAAATAATAATGTAAGAAAAATATACTAAGCCAGGCAATGGCCTGAGCTGGAATGCCTTTAAAGATATTTATACATCCAAGTACCTGTTGAGACAAGAATATAATTCCAAACACATTTACTCTTCATTCCGAACACATTTTGTTTTACTGGCGACCCATGTTCTTTTCCTTACAATAGAGCAGAGAAACTCCTCTCAAGAAAAAGCCTTTGTCAAAGGATCTTCCCCATCATTACTAGGTTTTCTGGTGTCGCAAGATGTCTAATTACAGAAATCAAACCCTGTACAAAACATGGTTTGCATGCTAATTCATGCAGAAAAAGATAACACAATAGGCAGTGCCACGTGTTGGAGGCAATACAGAGCCCTCTGAGGATGGGAGCTCAGAGAAGAATGCTGTGAACTGACACTGTTGCCCCCCTGAAAACATCTGCCCACCTAATGAACCAAACCTGCTCAAACTGGGCAGGGAAAGTTGCTCTAGCTGTACACTTCAGGGACTGGGCAGCAAAGCTGAAGGTTGGTTGGTTAATATCTCCAGGACTGAATTCAAGCCTGGCTTCTATAGAGTTGTGCTTGCCGACACTAGGTTCAATCCAGTTTAAGCAGCCTTCGGAGCCAAACCAGGGAACTGCTGAGAAAGTAAGGGAAATGGGAGATCTGTCCTCTAGAGTCAACATTGTTTGTCCAAGGTCAGAAGATAATTGCTTATTTCAAGAAGGGGTGATGTTGAGTGCAGTTCCATCAGCAGTTGTGAGACTTCAGTGATACAGCAGTGTGGGACTCAAGGAAAGCCGCTGATGAGGAGGGTGCAGTGAAGGTCAGGAGAACCCTTTAAGCTCAGTTCCTATATCCACCTTGAAGTCACCGTAGAATTTGAGAGGCAAGCCCTAAGGAGCAGACACCATATTGAGTCAGAGAAAACAGCAGGCAGTAGAACAGTTCACAGCCAAGTGTTGCACGTCAGCCACCCACTGGAAATGGGTTGCACTATGCTGTTCTACTTGGAAGGACTGAGAAATTCTCTGGCAGCAGATACACCTGCTTTGTGGCTCTCCTGCCAGTGAAACAGCCAAAGAGGCTGTCCAGGATCCAAGAACAAGCCTTGAGACGGCAACTCTTGGCAACATAACTTCAAATAGTTTGAGAGGCCTCTCCACACTGTTTATATGTCACCCACAGCCAAAATAAAAAAGAGACAGGATATATCAGAGCCCAGCACTTTAGGCGAGAGCAGCATTCTGCCAAAAACCAAAGGGAACAAAATCATAATCCACAGAGGCATAACAGAAGACAGCAATGGACGGGCAACTGGTCTCAACAAAGACTTTATGGTACTCCCAGGTACAGGGACTTGTCTAGCAGGAAGGTACATGGCTTGGTGAGGAGGCTGTGATGTTGCCAGGTTGATGCTAGCTCTGGTTAATCCCAGATACCAGAAAGGCCTCATACAGCCCTTATTACTAAGGTTACTGACACCAGGATTACTCAATTTTGCAGCTGAAGCTGGATGCGCGGCTGTAAAAAGTCCACAACAGGTACGAGGCACCCAGACAAATGCCTGGCAATGAAAATTTTCCTAACAATATCACAGGTCTTGCTCTGCAGAGAAGCAGGGTCTAACTAATGGCCAAGACAGCTGTCAACAGCTGCAGGAGCAAGAGCTGAGGGAGGCTCAGTCCTCAACCAGTCAGCCCCCTCATCGGTTACTTCTTCATTGGCTCTGAACTGAAAGATGCTCTCTCCTCCTGCCTCAAGGCTTCTCAATAGCCAGAGCCTATCCAATTAAAGGTCTATCAGAGCAGGAGCAGACTTGCACTGATCAATAACGTCAGGGCTGAGGCCTTCTTAAATGCAGGCAAGGAAAAATGGTACCTGCTGTTTTAACTCCAGTGCTCTCCAGTAGCGGTAGCTACCTGAGAAGGAAGCCACAAGGTATAAAAACAGATGGAAAGAAAATTGATAAGAATTAAAATCGCAGGAATGAAGCAGGATTTAATAAGTAATTAATTTACATCTGGTAGTTGTTAACCACACCGCAGAATCACTACTTTAATCAAGACTGCCTGTTTTCCCTGCACTGTTTACAATTGTTTAATACAAGGCAGAGATTTGCTGAGCGCAAGGCGAACAGCTACCAGTTCCAGATGGGAGACAGAAATACAGCTCACAAAAACTCCTTGCGTACAAATGAGAGCACAGATGTGCTCCAGACCCTACAGGAAAGCTCCCACATTCAAATACGCCCATATAGTTAGGACTTTTTATACCTGGTAGTACTGCAGAAAGAGTTACTTTGAAAAAGCAGTCCTCCCTGTCCCCTCTAAATAGCACACCAAGGACAGTGATCTTTGCCATTTGCAGAAGACCAGTTCCACAGATTAAAAAAAAACAAGTGTTCAGAAATTCATGAATCAAAACTT
This sequence comes from Burhinus oedicnemus, assembly GCA_008921705.1. NCBI lineage: Eukaryota > Metazoa > Chordata > Aves > Charadriiformes > Burhinidae > Burhinus > Burhinus oedicnemus. The sequence goes on along the minus strand of VFFE01006965.1, from coordinate 515,263 downwards.
AAAGGAATAGTATGAAATTGTAGCAGCTGTAGATTTTTATGCTGTTACTTTTGGGCAATTGGGAGCTTTTTTGTCAAGTTTCAACATGGGGAGGGGAGGAAGGTAGAAAAGGAGGGCAATGTCTTAATTTTCAAAATCTTAGAATACAGGTCGCATTTGTCAAGCTTTCCACTCTCAAAAATCAGGACAGGACAATGACAAAACACCACATTGAGAGGGAAAGGAGGAAGAAGCAAGCAAACCCAAAGGTACAATTTTTAGCTAGATTACTGCAAACACACAGAAAAAGCCTAAGTTAATCAGCATCTACCGATTAAAAACAAAAGCTAAAACCTGCCGTGGCTACGTACTGGTTTGCTCATACTATAATATTTCTGATCAGATATTTCATTCTTTCAATATAGAATAGCTCTGATTTTGTCCTCTCTTGCCTTCCCATTCTAACCCACTGCTAAAGAATCACCTAGACCAAACTCCAATATTACTGATACTCGCTCTGCTTTATTGAGCCCTTTCTGATTTTTCCATTAAAAAAAGAGGAAGACAGGGGTAAAATTGCAGGGTCTCTCCATTTCAGTGGATAAGCACAGGGCATCTATTCTTTCCATGTGGAAAAGTCTACCAGTTTCCCAATGTTATTTTTCATAAAGGCAGCCTGTTTTTTCTAAAACATTGTTATAGCGGCTTAAGGCGTTGCTAGGACGCCTTCTCCCCAGAACCTGATTGCCGGTCCATAGCAGAGCAGAATGTTAGGAAAGATCAGCAGGAGGAAGGACTATGATAAATGCAAGAAGATTTGTTGATGAACATCAGCTTGATCCTAAATCCATCTTTTTTTACTAAATGAGGGACTGGCTGTTTGAAAAAAAGGAGAACAAAAATTAAATGCTAAAGGAGTAATCAGACAGCACAGCTCTCTGGGTGCTTTTGACAGTGGGCTATTTTTAGTCATCTGTTTCCTAACTGAAATGCCGAGGGGAGAGGGAGAGACTGTGATACCAGGATTTTTAGAAGCATCTATGAAGCATTCCTGTTCTGCAGTGCAGCAGCAGCTGTTTGCACAGACATACCCAACCTCAATTTCCACTGGCTTTCTCAGGCACAGATCAATCCCAGCTAGGACAACTGCTCATCCCGCTTCTGGGAGCAACACTGCAAAGTGGCCGAACTCTGCCACGGGTCCACAGCTGATCGCACCCAGACAGGCTTGTGGATGGCTAGCTGCATGACGGACAAACCTGCATGAACCATGCTCACACTCCAGTCATACTATGAGCGAGGTAAAGCAGAGGAGCCTACGGAATCAGGGAAAGAAGGGCAGCTGAAGTTGTAGCTATCCTATTCAGCAGAATGGAGACTTTCACGCCATCCTGCCGTGCCACCCATGTCACTTTGACTGAAGTTAGACCTATCCTTGATAATTATGTGACTGTCACAGCTGAGAAACTCGGAGCAGCACAGCTAGGCTGGCATTAAATTGTCACTGTCAGACGCCAATAGCCATATAGCTGGGGTAACAGACAGCTTATCTGAAGCTACACAGCATCTGCAGGAAGCAAGGGAGTTACTTGTGTCGTTAGCCCCGCTGAGTCCTCTGCTACTATAGGAAAATGCAATCAATAACCAAGTAAGACTGTCAGCTATAAACAGCCATTATACTCTGACAATAGCATACACATTTCTTTATACCATGTTCAGAGAGTTAACAGTTTGGAAAAGCCCATCATAGATGAACTGGAAATGCACAATGCTTCTCAAAAAGCATTTTTCCCCCAGGACTTGCACTTTGGTTTCTGCTGGTACACAAGTTATTCAGAACCAGCTCACAAAAACATTCACAGGTAAAGAAATGCAGATTTTTTTCATTATTATTATTATTTGCTGCATATTCAGAAGGTACAAATATTCTCAGTTCACTCAGTGCTGGTTCCTCCTCCAAAGTCAGCTAAAAAATTCAGTTAATAATTTGGTAAAAAGGTGTAGGGTGGGTGGGGGGAAAGCCCCCCAACTCATATTTTTCTATCCATGAACCCACAAAGGCCCAGACTCTGTCAAGAGACTGACTGCGCAGCCTGCTGTGCATACCCTGGGTGACTCCATGCACATCACTTCATTTCCCTGAGCCCCGTTTCCTCCTGCTGTAACGAGAGGCAGGTGGTGCATTTCCTCGCCTGTAATATAATTCTAGATCTATTAATGTTTCCAGTAATGGTTTCTCTTGAAGCAAGCAAGACTCACCTACTATAACTCCCAAACTGCTAGCTTCTTCCTTCTTTAGCGGATATCTGATCTTCACTTTACATTTTGAGGAAACAGCCTCCTAAGTTATTCGCAGCTTCCACCAACAGACAGTTATCATTGTCCTGCTGATACACACAGAGTGAGACTGTGTACTAGGCATTGGCTATTTCAATACCCACTTTGTCTCTAGTAAGAGCAGTAAAATAAAGAAGCCTCTACCTGTAGGCAAAGTCACCGAATGCTGTGCAAAGGAGAGGGAAAAATCTCAACATTAATTAGAAACTTCCCGAGAAGTCACAGGCTGGGGGGGGACTGGACAAAGCCGACACTCGAGTAGCAAAACTCTGCCTAAGGGTGCTCAAATTGGTAAAGTAGATTGTCTCGATGGTCTATTTAAACAGAGTAGTGCAGTAATGCAGCTGAGTCATTGTGCTTTCACTGCAGCTTAACTTCCTCCGAACATACTACTAGCAATAGCTCTACTAGGTACGAGCAGTGATAAGGTTTAGCTTCTTCAGTGTGGTGAGAAGGTGTGCACTGAAGAAGTGATACGCACCCTCAGTCCTGCTAAGGTGGATCAAATCCAGTTAAGGTTACTGTCCCAGCAAAAGCCACCACCGTGCTATTAAGGAAAAAAAAAAGGTTTTCCAATGTTAGAGTGTTTCCAAATAAAGCAAAAAGATACAGACCTTGGGCATATGAACCTATCCGCTTTCTTAAACATCCGTCAAAATGGAAAAGTAAAAACATTTATTACCCAAATCAAAAAACACTGACACAGTGCATTGGGAAGAATGCTACTTGGTGCTCTGGAGACTTGAAACTGCTCAGTGGGCACCTGGCTGACTTCAGCAAGCTTTCCTCCCATGCATGTATGTGGACCTTTGTTCAGCTCATACAATTTCTATTCAACAGATAAATCTTTCCCTAGCTCGGCTTTTCTAAGACATGCTGCCTAGAACCACAAATGAAGCTGATGCAGCTGGACTGCTGTGGTGGTGCAATCCCCCCCCTTTAGCCACTCGGTACTTGGTGTGATTCCCCATCCCTGGGCCACATACCAACCTAGGAAATGTCAGGCATGAATTGCGAAAGATAAAGGACCAGAGCGTTAAGGCAATGCCTTAACGTGCCTGGCTCCTGCTTCCCCTGTCACTTGGGAATATCACTCCCTGACAGCCCAGGACATCTGTACCTGGCTCATGGCCCAAAGGGAGTTGGAACCAGAACTTGCAGATCTAACAAACTTGGGGCTTGCACAACTAGTGGAAAGTACCAGAATATTCCATCGTCTGAGTTGGGCCAGAGTGGAAAATTACCTGACAAAAGTCAATTATCTCGGATCCTGTAAGTAGCAATTTTAGTAAAGCCCCTTTGAGCTCTTCTGGATGGCAGCGGGCTGTGCCAGGACCTGCCCTGAGTCGGACGCTGTCTCAGGCAAACGCCTCAAGGACTGGAAGGCCAGGGCGAGACAATCCCTCTCGAGTCTCAGTTACCGCCCATTGAGGAATGCTGATGCATCGCGACTTACTTGCTCTAACTCAGAAGGGAAATTTTAACTATAGGCTAGCCTCTCTTTGCTCCACCTCTCCATTTATAGGTTTGTATGCATTAGCTTTATGGGTGTGGATGTTCTCCCATTTTCCGTGCACACGTAGGAGTTAAGAGGGGTACCCGCCGACTCAATCCAGTCGTGCGATACTAAGAGATCTTCGATCTCAGGGGTTATAAACTGCGGTGTGTGCGTGTTTGTGTAAGTGTGTGTGCGCGTGCACGCTCATATGCTTTGTTTGTATGTATATACGTTAATCTGAGGTCTGTGCTTTGCTCTCATATGTATACGTATTGGTTTGGGATGCCTTATAGTGAGTTAGTGTGAATTTTGTCATCTTCGACTCTGTAATCAAGTCGCTGTTCATTTATTTAGTTAAATCACTTTGTAAATCTTTAAATCAGTGAATGATTAAGTGCTGCTAAAACTCAGTCTCTTAATCTGCCTCAAATCACTAATAAACTGAACTGCTGCTAAACCATAACTGTGTCTGATACTTCCATCCCGTGACAATTGCTCAGTTCCCAAACCAGGCCTCCATGTAAGCCAGGGCAATACCGTCAGTATAACGCAGAAGAGCAAGTCAGTAATCCACGAGTGGAGACACCCTGAACAGGCCAGAGCATTCAAGAGAGTGAAATTCCCTGCACCACCTCCCGTCTTCCCACTGCTATTAATAACCTCTTGTTAGAGAAGTCTTCATGCTGATGTTAAATGTCACTCTAGAACCCTGCCTCAGACTAATAACCTACAGAACATTTTTTCTCGGTGGCACCCTTAGCCCTCTGATTTATCAGTACCACGTAAGAGGCGGCTATGGAACCATCTGTGTGATGCATAGGGAGGAATAACATCAAGCATGCACCAACTACGCTTGCAAGGCTGCCATTTTCAAACTCCTTCATGACCCTTCAAGCTCAGCTACTCCAGGTTACGGTCAGCCCTTCCCTTTCTCTGACAAAGGGGATTTTGCTAAATTTTTGACACTGAGTCTTCATCCTGGAGCCACAGTACCCGGTGAATTTTCAAAGAACTTTACTGGACTGCAGATATTTTTCCCCTTGCTTCCTTGCCACAACCCAATTCATCCTACCTTTTGGCACAAGCCAGGTGCATTAAGCAGACATTTATGGTTTTCAGATGTTTTGGGGAAGATTCAACCTGGCAGCAAGGTTATAGTGGAGAGAGATTTGCCTCTTCCACTTGTTCTGCTTTTGCATAACTCGCTGCCTAAAGGGTCAGTGTCACATTGCCCACAGGACTAAACATAAACAAGGCAAAATTAATCCTTTGTATCTTTCCCACAGCATGGACACTCACTGATCCAGAGGCCTGCCCTGTCTGGGACTGTGGGGCAGGCCTCTGCTGGTCTTTGACTGGTAATGATGCTGGACCCCTTCTTCATACGACCCACAAGGCACAACATATCACTAACTCTCACCCCAGCCCCAGGGAGTTCCGGCTGTGCCTGCAGGTGAAGTCCAAGCCTTTCAGAAAGGGAACAAATGTGCTAGTTGCTGAAGTTTTTTTGATGGGCTATAGTATTCTCTGGGCAACCTTCACCTTATACAGTTGGTTGTGTTTTGGACAGATTTCAGGACACTGGAAGAGCCTGCTTAAGGAGCTGTCTGCATGGAATAGCCCAGCTTGATCTCCCTTGAGCATCTCAGTTTGGGTCCATTTGAAGAATGCTATTTATATTTCATTAATATTGGGGACTTTTTGTTCTGTGCCAGCTCAAACAGGGACAGAAACTGCTACAGTGAGTTAAAAAAAGGAAGAGGAAGAAGAAAGAAAAAGAGAAAGAGTCAGCATGTGCATTTTAAGAGGTTTATTAATAACTGACACGGATGGTGCCACCTCCTGCTGATACAATCATTGTTAAGCATGCGCTCCTGAGGTGGGTAGAAATCCACACTGGAAGTCTCGAAGCAGCCACTCTTTTCTTTCTTCCCCTTTTAAAGAAGTTTACTTGTTCTCTGTCTCCCTCCTGCTCACCCAGTTCTGTTTAGCTGGTTTTTTCCTCAGCCTAAATACTTAGACTGGTTGCAGAAGCAGGAGAGGAAAGTCAGAGGGATGGGGGTTGCGGGTGGGGGGGGAAGGCAGCAGCAGCCTTAGCTTTAATTTAATTGGTGCTACTTTGTTTCATATTCAGAATGAGCTTCTTTTCCCAATTGAAAGACAACAGACAGTTACAGAGAGCGTAACCTTTCATTAGAATTTCAGCCACATTTGCAAACCTCAGAGATGAATGGAAGTTCCAGTGGAAACACCTTGGCAGTGAACTATCTTTCATTCAGCTCCCTGCACTGGTGTAGCCCACAGAATTGCAAATATGAAGACCAAGCTCTTTGCAGATTGCCCCAAACTGAAGACCAAATCCTGACAATTGCTGAGCACTAAACTCCAACTGAAAGTGCAGGCATTTGTTCCTACCAAGACTTCACTGGAACAGCTAAAGTCCAACTCCCGAGACATGAACCTTCATAACATTGCTATTCTCATGTTTGACTCGGAGAAGGAAAGGAATAGCCAAAGATAAAAAACTAAATCAGTGCAATAAATAAATGAGACTCAGATTCCCAAGAGAGGTTAAAGCCTGCAGAAATTTGGGATTGCTTAATTTCTATCAGGCAGATGCAAGTAAGATGTCTCAAGCTTTTGTTCTGCTCATTAGAAGGCAGAGCAAAACTTCCCTGAAGACAAAGGGGGTGGTAGCAGAAGAAGAATTGCAATTTAATTTCAAAAAAATCAGCATTTTCTGCCCATGACTTCATCAACACTGATTGTTCTCCTGCTCTGCATTTGGTTTGATCAGGATAACTTCATTGACTACCACTTACTCAGAGACAAGTGCATTACAGAGAAAGAATTTAGACTGCTGTAACTAAGTGATAATGGATGAGCACTGCTTTCATTTCAATGAGGAAGTAAACTTCAAAGGCATCTTGAATAGCTTGAGGTACATCTTTTCTATCAATACAAATCAAGATCTAATGAACAACAATATGAAAAAGAAATCAGCCTAAGAGTTCAGACATGTTACCAGAAACATCCAGTTTTCCTTTTAGCTGTCAGCAGGCAGGAAAGACTAATGAGAGGCTGGTTTTCCTTGTCAAGCTCACTACAATCTCCAGCCCCCTCCCTTTTTCATTGCACTTTGTGTATTTTAAAATAATCTGCCCACACAGAGAAACACTACACGGTACATCAGGTGTAAACAGCCAAGACAACGTGTGAACTGAGCAGAACACAAGACATCAGTCCATTCTAGGTACCCTCCCAGGGTTTACTGTACGAAGAGTAGTTGGCGCCAGACTGGCAGCGCCAAGTTGTTGATGGCCTCACAGCAGTCTTCAGCTGGGCCAGAAGACCAGCCTTCTGCTGTGTTAGCCCACAGGGCTGCTCAGCCCAAAGCTGCCACCGCTGTGGCACAGAGTGCAGGGGATGGGGCAGACGTCTTTACTCCCAGCCACGGCACCTTAAAACACCAGCCACAAAATAGCAGCGCTTTATCGCTGTCCTTTGATTTCCAGTTCAAGCACAGCCCGTAGAGAGACTCGGTACAGTTACTAATCCCACACAGGCCCCGCTGAAGGACTTCTACAACTACAGGGATAATGAAGGGCTGTTGACTGGTAGAATGGGGAATCTATTGACAGCCATTTCACTCATAAAATGACATAAGTTATAGCCTTTCCTTGCCTCCAGTCTTACTGTTTCCTAACCTCTGACACATGCACAAAGAGGAAGCCAAAACCTTTTCAGAAAGAGGCAACAACAAAGGAATTCTAATCGGTTAACATGGACCAGAGTTAAGTCTTTCTGCAGAAAATCTTCCTTGTAGGACACCCAGCCTTCCTCCCTCTCCCAGCTCCTGTCTAAATCTTCCACAAGTAATAAGCCTAATTTACATTACGCAGTGACCAGGCTGAGATAAACCAAAAGGCTTGGCAGGCTAGAGCATCCCTCAGCTCTCAGTCCTGCAGGTTCATTCCTCTGCAGCAGAGCGCACCGATCCAGCCCTTTTGGATCAGGGCTGCATCCACTCCCAACCACGTAGGTCAGGTTTATGTAGTGGGGTTACAAGAAGCAACAGATCCTTAGGGAACTAGATCAAGACACCAGCGATGTTCATTGCCTACTGATTTAAGTGGAAGTTCAAAGGACTAGCAAGCAGCTTCAAAAATCACCATAGTTAGCCAGGTTCTGGCTCCACAGAGCTCTCAGGTACCAAACAGCGGGCAGAGGACAAGTGCTTAACGCATAAGGAAAGGTTACAATTCTCAGTATATACAAAGAACCATTAAAAAAAAAAAAATTGTTTTTTTCTAAGTCTTGAGAAAACACTCCTCCCTGTATTAAAGAGCTAACTGATCATGACTGAGAGCTACTGAGACATAGCTTGTTCTCTCTATTCCCATCCCTTCCTCCCCCAGTTCTCACACTAATCTAATGGTCTGACGCACCGCGTATTCCCCATCGGCAGTCTGCCTACATTAACCTCCAGAGAGCTGGCCTGCTCCAGAAACCGGAGCTCAGAGCGGGGCCCAGTCTCACTCCTCCAGGCGGCACTCGCAGCTTTCCCAGCCCCAGAAGGAAACACACCAAGTATTCCAGCAACACCTTCTACAGAGCAAGGTGGAAAAAACGAGCACACAGCCCCAGACTGCAGCATTTTCACCCTGGTTACCTTCCCATGCAGGCTAAGGCCAGTTACACCAGAGCCACTGCAGCTCTGGCCAGTCAAACCCACCCGGCTCCTTTGCCCCTGCACAGAACCACAGCCTCTTGCCTTCTTGCGGCCACTACGAGATTGCTTCCTCCTGGCCCCTTGAGCCACCAGCCACAGCACCAGCTCTCAGGTATCGCCCATGGCACGAACCCCAGTTTGTCAAGGTGACCCTGTCTTTTGTGCGTGTGCCTCTGGCACAGCTAGACTGAAAATACAAATCCCCACTGAGGGAAAATGGGACAAAAGGAAGGCACTGACTACAACCTTGATGCTGTGGGACCATAATCTGTGGTTTTTTAAAGCTGGAATCTATAGCTAGATTTACATGCATATATGTGGTACAGTAGGAATTTGATTGAAGGAAAACTCATGTAGCTCCTGAATTAGCTCTGAATTCAGCAATTTTTACACCCATGCCTATATAATTGCTTTAAAAATTATGCATGTCCAAAAGCATCTTGGCAAGTCAGGGGTCTGCTTAAAAGAACATTTAAAACCAAAAAGTAAATATATTAAAAATCAGTCCTTGAAAAATACCTCTAGGCAGCAGTGACTGATTTTATTCCATGAAAAGAGACATCTTCCTACAGCAAAAAGAGTAAAGAAAACAACCAGTAAAGACAGACATCTCCACAAAATGAGTGGAAGGATTGAAGGTTACATTTCCTTCTGTGCAGGGTAATGCCAGCAATTTAAAATTAAATCCTGTTTTGCATTTATTTCAGCTGTTCTCAGTGAGGTACTTCAGAAGGCAGGCTCTGCCAGCCGGATCTCCGTTCCACATTAGTACTGTGGTGGTGGTCAGGCGCTTCCCCCGGTGTGCGAGGAGCTTGTGTGAACCGAGGCAGCCACTTTAGCAACACACTGCAACCTCTGGTATGCGAGAGACAACAGGCAGACGCAACACGCAGGTGAAGCACAAGGACACAGATGATAAATGACCAGTTGGGACCGCTGTCCTTCAGCCTGCTTCTTTTCCTCTCGGACCAGACTACCATCCTAAAACATAAGTGCAATCCGGTGCTTCAAGCATGCTGCAAGAGCGAATGTGGGGTCTTCTGCGGAAAAACGTACTTGAAAGCTATTGTGTTATTCCAGGATACACCTTGAGCAGATACACTGAAGCAGATCTGCTATTTGGCTGATTGTTGACTGACATGTACATCATGAACAGAACCCCTTTTCCTGTTGCTGGTGGATCAGGTTCTCAAAAAAACCCCACCTCTTTTTCCTAGTGGAAGAAAAGTAGTCTATAGAGAAGCAGGATGTGCAGAAAGTTAGCCTGCAGGAGTTAGCCTGCAGGAGTAACCCAGAGACAAAGCAAGCCAAAGAGAAGAAAGGAGTTCAATTATGCTCTTACATTGACGTTAATGGAAGTTGAATTAGGTCCAGCATTAGTAGAAAAAACTAGCTCTCCAAAGCACTGGTAGAGCAAACACTGTTGCCATAACTACCTCACTCCCAGAAGCATGCCAATTTAATTTCTACAGTTAAATATTTACAGAGTAGATTGCATGTTTTCAGGAGTTGCAGGAGCTGCTCATAGAATGCAAATGCACAGTCCTGTCTTCAGGGTCCTCACAGAGGATTTCCAGAGTCACCCCCCACCTCCCTGCTCCATCACTCGCTACGCAGCTAGTTATCTATCAGGGAGGAGGAGCACAGCTGCCCCAGGAGGGAGGACAAGCCAGGAGCCGAGCCACGGCACAGACCGGGAAGCAACCGCACCAGCAGGACACAGTCCCACAGCACCTGAGCAAGGCACTATGACGACAGTCACAGGTCCCAGTGACAGCCTGGGCATCACCGCACAAGGCAACGAGTCACAGCCAAGGTCAAGTGAGTCTGGATGAGCAGGGGGCAGGGGGGGACATGGGTGCGCCTGTGGCACAACTTCGGCAAGGACCGAGGACTTGCCTGGCTACAAGGGGGGCTTCTTGGCCACAGGCAGAGGTCCCAAGCAGGCTAGTTTAGGGCAACCGGTGCCTGTTGGTGCACCCAGGATATGGCACTGCCCTTGCACTAAGCTGCTCTGATATGCTTCCACCAGCCATCACCTAAATCACTATGAACTCCTCTGTTCAATTTACTTCAGCTATATGCGACTGCAGCATTTTGTATTTGTTGGAGTTGTCCACATGTCTATAGAACCACTGAATTCTTTCATCCTGTTTTTGCTTCATCCTTCTCACAGCTCTGACACTGAAGAAACCTGCACATAAAGAATCAAGAAACATCCCAGGCCTGCAAAGATCTTTCAATAAAATCTCGTCTAGATCCATGGAAGCGGATCCTCTGCAATACCAGGTAGAACAGTATGTTTTGGATATCTAACCTGTTCCTAAAGACTTTCAGCAATGAGAAACAGCACGGTCTCCAGGAAAATGTATTCTTCAGTATCTATACCATTAAAATACTTTTAAAATCTGAAACTGCTTCTGGTACGCCCCCATGACTTAGCTTTAAACAACTAGGGACTCAGATGCATGACAGTGCTTTAACTAAGTGCATAGCCAGTTAATATGGCTCATTAGATGCATAGTTAACAATTGCAGTGGTAGTATGGTTGCCCTTTCCAGCCCCATATATAGTCTCTATCAACACAATGTGACAAGAATTATGCTCATGTATAATGTTTATCCAGCTTGATGCTGGCCAATTTGTCCCTTAGGAACAATGACATGCAGAATCACTTTAAGATGAAGCCCTACAATTATGAAATTTTTCCGGGTTGAAACTTTGCAACTGTCTAGCTTGCATGTGTAAATAATGCATTACAAAATAATTTAGTTAAGTTCCTTAGGAAGGAATGAAGAATGTGAAGTCAAGGATCCAACCTAAAGCCTTCACTCTCCTCACATTTCTGCTCCAAGGCAGCACCCAAACACCAAAAAATTCTCATCCAGAATAAAAGTTCACTTTGGCATCGTCAGTCAGAGGATACCACTCACAGCACCATGGGATTGAGGAGAGAAAGTATATTTACCTTGGCAGATGACCCCATTATTTTGAGGCATACGGTGGTCTGACTCGTGTAATGTTGCCAGGTGCTTCCTTGCATGTTGGGTGCTGACTATTCCAAATGGGTTCAGATGGAACTTATCTTAAATTAAAACTATGTTCAGTCCTAAGAAACAAATGTTGTTTATTAAAAAATAAAATATCTTGAAAATACTTTCACAAGCATATATACACATACATAGAAATGCTATAGCTTTAATCTTTTGGACTTAAAAACAGGCTTATCTCTGTTAGAAATAAAAAAAAGATAGTGTTTTAAATTACAGAAATCACACATCAGCAAAGTCACACATCAGCAGTAACATTTACATCATTACATTGGTGTAAATTACAAGACAAAGAAAACAGTAAACCAGGCTTCAATAAAAACAAACTTATTTTAAAAATGTGTCTTCTAATTAGAGGAAATATACACAATCTTAGAAGGTTAAAAATGGTTCTGTTACAGGTTGAACACTATTGGAGAACAGAAATTTGTCAAAGGAAACAGACTGTCATATTGTTTTTGGGTTACCTCAAGGGTTAAATTCACATTTCCCTGGAATACTACCATAAATATTACTTGTTGCTTGCTCCAGACATAATCCAAACTAGTACATTGATTACTTGAAACAAGTTAATTCAGTATTGCAGAAATGCCAATTGTTCATTTATTTTCTTGTTCTTGATGTCAATGGGATTCTTAAGAGTAAGGAATGTGGGGTTGGATCACGAAATGCTGACAAAATTATAATATTTTAGACTAGTTTAAGGAAAAAAAGAGAAGATCTCCATCATATGCTTCTATTGAAAGGTCTCATTTGTCTGTGCATAATGTACTAGTGATATTCAGAAACCAACAGAGGGGGTGCTACATTCAGAAGTTGATTGCAAGAGTCCAAGCAGGCTGTTGGCCTATGAGTACAGCCAATGCTAAGTGTTTACATCTACTTAATGCTGTGCCATGAGAATCCTTCCTTCGGAGAGCCACATCCCCAAAAGAACTAATCCTAGTATGTTAGCTAAGCATGGTGGTCAGACAACATCATTCTTACCCGATACTGAAAGCCCTAAACAGCACACCAAACAGCTTTTACTGTGGACTGTTCCATCGTGGCTTTAGAAACATAAGTAATACTTCATTCTTCCGACAACTATTGGATACATTCAATGCATTTTGCTGAGAAGAATAAACTAAACCCCATAGCTCCCTTATGAGGTAAGTAAGATTCTCTCCATTTTAAAGCAGAATACTGGGGCTAAGTCTGTGACACTGCTTGAACCCAGTCCTCCTCTCAGTATTTTATTCTAGTAAGAAGATCACACATAAAAATGAATGAAGTAATACAGGTATATAATGGATTGGTATTCCTATTGAATTATATAAACTTTACCTGTAAAAGTTTACTTCATTCTATTGAAACGCTGGCTAAAACCCCCAAAAGTCCTGATAAATGCAGTATAATAAAGTCTGAAAAGGAAAACGTTATGATAGTGGTTTTATAAAAACCTGAGATGAATCCTTGATGGACTTAAATTCATTTGCTGAACAGGATCTCACAGACTTTTAAAAAAAACATGAAAAATTAGATCATCTGGCAAGACTGTTAGACTGAGGCTGACGTTGCATTTCATAACGGGGCAGATTTGAAAGCATTTACTGCACTGGCTGCAAAAACTCTGATGTGAACACGGCTTCTGCATAATCTTCACAAACATCCTGCAGCTCTGCTGCCACATCACATAGAGCTTCTTCTGTTAGTTGCTCTGCAAGACTGAGAGGGAGGGAGAGAAATAAAGAAAAGGAAAAGGTTCAGAAAGTCAGATTTCAAATTCCAGTCATTCATTCCATTGATATCAATGCTCTGATTTTAAAGGCAAATCCTCACGTTTTTTCATTCTTTCTACGGCTTAGCCCAAGAAAAGGTCTGATACGCACTCTGATGTGTGTTGTGTAAGATATAAGAAATTCTTTCCTCAGTCTGGTTCATAGCAAAGGGCATACTTCAGGCTTAAAAGGGCTGAGAGATCTCATTTGCTTCCTTTTTTCAAACTCTTAGATAAAAATCCTGCTTTGGGAATAAGAGTTAACATACTACGGTGCTCATCCAAAGGCCACTGAGGTAAATGGAAAGCTTCTTATTGGTTTTAGCTGCCACTGAATCAGGCCTTACTGTGCAATAGTTCATGGAAAAGTGAGATGAGAAATTTCAACTTTCAGTGATCTCTGAACCACATCAGATGTTAGAGAAGGCAAAACTATTTTAGTGTAAGAACACAATTGTTTACTGGCCTCTTGAAAACTTCTCATCAGCTTTGCATATATTCTAAAATACCATAAAGTTAGTCTTCCTAAAACCTTTTGAGCATAGAACGGGAGTGTTTCTTTTAAACATTGTGTGATACTATTTTATATAAAAAGATTTATAATACCCTCCGGTGGTAAGAATAAGTCAGTGAAGCACAGTGGATATCAGATTGCATTTGTAGTTTGATCTCAAGTAATAACATGTATCAGGCAAATGGCAGCAGTGGAGTTCAGCTGTCAGGAGGAGAGATTCACTGCCACTTAATCCATCTGCCAATCCCAAGAATGTGCCAGTCCTTGAACTACCCGGTCTCACACCAATTATAAAAAGGAGTACAGTTCAGAAGGTAGAATGACAGTACTGAGAACTGACAAAGCATATTTCAGTTGTTTAGTTCAGTAGATTCAAATACAGTGGTCTAACCACAGTTATTAAAACATTTGCCTACTTATCCACAGTTGGGCAAACCATCAACATACATGATTAACATGCATATACATGCATGCAAATCATCTCAAATATTGCAGGACCTGTTCCTGGAAACACTGATGCACATGCCAAATGTTACTCAAGTGAGCTGTATCACTGATTTCAATGCTACTACATTAAAAATGTGTGCAGAAGTTTAAAAACTCTTGGCAATTAAGCCTGATGTCCAATCTGCCAATACAGACAATTATGGCAAACCACTCCACCTACAACCACTGAGGTTAGATTTTGTCATTCTTTCTTAATACTCCAGAGTTTTCTTCTTTCATTTCTCTCCTCTCATAAGGAGTCTTCTGATTTCCACTAGCAGGGAATTAATGGCCCCTATGTGCCAACTGATGTTGTGCCAGTATTTCTTCAGTTCTGAAAGAACAAGACTAGCAAGGTTCCATGCTTTTTTGGGGCTGCGAGACCAATAAGTGATTTCTGAAATATCATATTGAAACTGATTTCTAGGCAATTGTAGGCAATCACTCAAGAAAAGCGCAAGGAAATGATAACCAGGGATATAATTTAGTTGTTACTGAGCAATCAAAACACTTATTCAAACTTCAGTGCAAGGGCGGGTATTTCAGCTTACATTGCCCTGCTTGCTTAGCAGACATTGAGCGCGATAAGCAATTTTTCTTTGCTAGGAAGTGAACAGCAGAGATACTGTTACTTACTGCTTCTTCACCTCTTCTATTTGTACTAAGGGATGGTAAGCCACCTAGGTCACACTTCCCACAGTGAACTCCATGAAGCATGAAGACTTGCAGAAGAGGAAGCACCGAAATCTGCACTAAGGCCAGTGGTCTCTTTTTAAAGAATAGCTACTGTTGTTCCACGAAACATCTACTTCATAATCCCTCACCACAAAGACTAAAATTTGCACAGCTATTTACAGTGCTTTATTTAATTTTCACTCAGAAAAAAAAAGTGAATTTTGTTTTCCTTCAATGAACCTGATGATGATAATCTTCTGAGAATAACTTGTTACCCTGTATTTCATACAGTTGTTTTTGTGGTCACACCACAGAAAGATGTGAAAAATAATCACTCCCCCAAGACATTCTGCTCCCATATCCTTTTGTTTTATCCAACTGCCTTAAAAATCCATGAACACCAAAGTCCCAGTAAAGAAACAGCTGACTTGGCTTTCAATTTGGAATTTAAATGGCCCCCTTCCCCACTCCTTTCCTGAGTAAGGACAGAAAAACCTGTTGATCAGCTTTAGAAACACAGACAGTTCATATACCTCTCAGCAATCTGCCATGGATTGAAACTGCCTACCGCCTCATGGGAAATACGCTTTAAGTGATGCTTGTATCTGCTGTTATAATCCAAGATGCTCTGGAGCATATGCTTTGGCACTGAGAGAGACACATAGCACTCTTTATGTAGAGAATTCCAAGTCAAGGGCTGCAAAATGTCATTTCCAGTCTGCAATTTATCTTCTGCTTCTTTGTTTTCATCAATATCACTGGAAATATAAAATAGTTGTTAAGCCAGAACTAGATTTGCAAGTATCTTTTTGAAGGATCAGAAAATCTCTTCAAATAGTAACCATAATTTTCTATAATGAAAACACTATAATGAAGACACATGAAGCTCATACGCACCACAGTTTAATGTAGGACCAAATCTTCTACTTACTTGCCATCAAAAATTTTTTCAAATAAAATGTCCTTTTCTGGCTCTGTGCATCTGATTAAATTGGTTATCTGAATTGGATGAGGAGATGCAGGTCTTTTAGCTATTGATGCAATTTGTTGTTCTAGAAGGAAAAAAATAACATTTAAAATTGTTTCTTCAGAACAGAAAAACTACATTTACTGTGGGTAAGTCCTTACAAAGACTTTTGCCTCTTTTAAGAGGAAGTCCTTCAGATCAGTAAAGTATTGCAGGTGACAAGCCCCTAAAATGTAAATTCAATATAGGATTTCCAAGAGCTCAGTGTATTAAAGCTTAGCATTTCAGAAATCCTATCTTTAGTATTAATAGTTTGTTATGTCAGTGGATACTTCTAAGGGAGAGATAGAAAATAGCACTCTAAAACTAGTGTAGTCTATTAAGCTTGGCAGTAAATCCAAGATGTGGAAAAAAAAATCTGGAGAAGACAAGACTGAGAGGGGATCTTATCAGTGCTTATAAATATCTAAAGGGCGTGTGTCAAGAGGATGGGGCCAGACTGTCTTCAGTGGTGCCCGGTGATGGGACAAGGGGCAACGAGCACAAGCTGGAACACAGGAAATTCTGTCTCAACATGAGGAAAAACTTCTTTACTTTGAAGGTGGCAGAGCACTGCAACAGGCTGTCCAGAGAGGCTGTGGAGTCTCCTCTGGAGATGTTCAACACCTGCCTGGATGCGTTCCTGTCCAACCTGCTCTAAGTGACCCTGCTTTGGCAGGTCCCTTCCAACCCCGACCACTCTGTGATTCTGTGATTTGGACTAAGTCTTCAGCAGTCTTACTGTGAGATTTTCCAACTGGTGTAAAACAACACAGTTCCATTAAAGTCAGTATGTGATCAGATACTCAGCTTGGAAAAATCAGTGTAGCTTCACTGTTGTACTCAATCAAATAGTAGGATAAAGTACAGAGCAGGGGGATGGGAAAAACAACAAGCATAAGTCTTCCTTATTAGCATGCCACTGTGGCAAACAATATTAAAGTATGTACACTTATGTATGGGAAACTTCAAACTGTAGTTTGGAATGCTACCTTTCATTAGTGAACAGTTTCCTACTGATACTACTTCAGTCCCCCTCAATTAAAAACTCAATCTGATGTGAAAATTTAGGTATATCTTTCATCTGAAGGACCTTACGTTCTTTATTTTATTTTCTATACAATAAAAACACACAGGAAAAATGTGATTAATGTGAACTGGAAGCATCCAAACTCTGTTTCAAGGATTAAATACTTTTTGCTGCAGCACATTAGATAATGAATTCTGCACAGAAAAATCCAGGTTTTCTGAGGCTATAAAAATGAAACTTGCACGTATGCTGCAAGATCTAGAAACAGTATCACCATCACTTGAAAGGAATAAGGAAGGAGAAAAATCTTCTAAGCTTAAGTAATCTAATATTATCTTCTGTGTACTGCCAGAAAAACCTTACACTGCCATGGATTCACTGCTACACTAATATTTACTTAACATTTACTCTTGAACTCTAAGCCGTCTAAACTGCTGGTTTGTTAAAACAAAGGAAAGAAAATGGGCGAAGCAAACTAGAAGATAAATATCTGCTTGTTCCTGCCTAAGTACATCTACAGCAGGAATAAACTGAGATTGTGTCACTATACCTTACCTCAGCCTGTGAACTCTTAAGAACAGTTTTGAACTCAGCAGCATGAAAATTATTACTGCTAAGTAATTAATGGTGTTTCAAAGGAATCAAGTCAAATAAGAACACACTAAATACTCTTTTCAAGATTAAGATTTACAGATTTGCCAGTGCCTTTCTCAAAACTGAAGGCAAGTCATGAAGAGCTTAATAAGAAAATGAGTGAAGTAGGTTTAGGATACCTCAGACTTAGAAAGTAAACTACCTGTCTTCTGGAATAAATTCAAGTAGCTTACAGATGAATTTATGTACTTAGAGAATATCATCTTCACTGCAAAAAATCATTACACACATTTTGGTAGAAAAGAAAATATCTAAACTAAGGAGTGACAAATGCCTAGAATAGGGAAAACATTCAAACTTAACATTTGATGATTGGAAGTACGTGTTAAAGATTTGTATCCTTCAGCTAAGTTGCACTAGCAGTGCTTTCCATCCAAATGCAGCCCAAATAAAGGCCAGTAGAGTATGACAGCCTGTTCTCAGAAGAGATCCTTCCTCTTTAAAATATTGATTTTAGAACTATATTTTAGAAACAGTCCTCTGAAAGGAGCACCTATAGGAAAAAATGTGCCTGGATGGTGCTATTTGATCACACATAATCCAATGGTTTTGATTTCAAAACATGAATATAAAGATACAGATTACAGGAAAATCAAGTTGCATTAAAAAGACACTTACCCATTTTGTCTTCCTGGGCCCAGAACTCTGAATCACTGTACACAATCTGAGTGAACCTCCTGCGTACAGCCTCCTGGTATCTCTGGTTTTGAACATACAAAATTAATCAATCAACACATACTTAGCAGTTCACTGTACTGGTTATCACCCAATAAGAAAGCGGGTCATAATCGTCCTTGGTCAAAGTAGGCTTATTTTGAGTAGTTAACACAGAAAAGGGGCAGGGGGGTGAAATCACAGATAATCGTTCAAAATGTCACACTTGAAGACTCAAGTAGGTGCCAGTACCATGGCAGCTGCTCCCATTTCAGATCAACAGCAGTTAGCCAAACAACTGAAGGGCCCTCACACTGTTCCTGCCTTACTAACAGTGAATTCAAATGTATGCTTAAGTGCCTCATACGGATAAGGAGACTGCACAATGTAAGCTTCATGCTTCCAACTTATGAATAGATGTCTAGAAGTAAATGGCACTAAACTCAGCAGTTCTAAGCTGCGATAAATATCACTGAACAGGAAGGTTGAAATGGGACTTGAACCAAAAACTATGGAAAAACTGGTCAAAGAAATTTTTTTTTAAGACAGCAATATGTGAGAAAGTTCAAGTCAAGTAAATGCTAACCTCACAAATATTTACATAGAAAGATGGACAAATAAGGGCACAGATAACCGTGTATTTGTCTGACTTCCCCATGTTGCCCTGTAAAGTATTTTGGATTGCCAGAGCATATTTCCTTGAGATGCTCATGCCGCTAGAATCCTACGACCCTGTATCACAAAAAAAATGAAAAAAATGAAAACCATAAATATTCAAATACTTTCCAGTCTGTGAGACAATCAACATAATCGCCATACTGATTCTCCCATTCACATATGATGATCTAAGCCACAGTCTTGAGGTGGGAAGCACCCTCAGCTCTACCAACTCTAAAGCTAGCAATAAAACCATTAGGGCAAACCTTCTTCTATTCTTACACTATGTTTTGTGGGAAGTGCAAACCTGTTCCAAGTCTTTCATTTCACACACTGATCCAGTCAGACTTTGCTTCATTTAAGAATGTAGATACTTACAGATATTACAATTTATGGACAGTAAACAAGAAATTGGCACTAATGAGACCAACCAAGAGAGAAAATCTTACTTCAATTTCTTCCATTCTTTGCAACATTGACTCCAGACTATGAGTGTCAGCCAGAGCCAGAGCCTCAGTTTGCAATCTCTCACGCTGCTCCACACTCCACAGTTCCTGAGCAGTATCTTCCAAAAGATCATCCAATAGTTTTTCACTCAGAATATCTGCATTTGCTGCAACCTGCTATTTAAAAAAACAAACAAACAAAAAAACCCCCACACAGCCAATGCAAGAAAGAAAGAACAAAAAACCAAAAATAACTGGGGGGGAGAGAATGCTTACAAATCAAACATTTCTTACAGCAGCTCATGAAAATAATCCAATTGTCATTTCAACTTTTCCATTCAATGGAAATCCAAATAAATTCCACCCACATATAAGCCAAATAAATAAAAACAGCTTAGTATGTTCCTACCAATAAAATCACTGAATACGGAAAAAGCTTGCTACACAACTAAGTTCCCAAATTGAAGACAAAACAGCCACAGATTCAGAGATCACCCAGGAATTCAAGAAAGTGAAGGCCCTCATCCTACAAAACACTACACACATTTAACTTATCATACAGGAACAGTCTCACAGCAGCTCCGGGCGGTAATGAGTAAATATACAGGATCCAGGCCACAGCCATAGCTTTCAGTTGTGTCCAATTTTACCAATTAGCCATGGTACGATATCACTATTCATTTACCTGCATTATTTTATATGAAAACATTTTTCCCCCAAGCAACTTTAAGCATTTAAGGTCACATCAAGCAACAAAATATACAAAAGGAATGATGATAGAAAGAGCTTTCTCATTGTTTCATATTGTACATAGTTACAAAACAATACTTTAGAAGGCACACATGCCCATACAGCGATGCTGTTTTAGAGATGTGTCTTACGTTAAGTTGAAATTGTTAAGTTTGGGAAATGAGCACTGCTTTTCCAGATGCATTCTGCTATATGGCAAAGATAAAAATTTATCTTAAATGTCAAACAACTTTACTCTGTGACATACAGATAGAATACACCTTCTCAGCTGCATGAGTTAAAAGGAGGTTTATAAATAAAGAATCCTTCAAATGACAGTTTGTTTCCAAGTAGAGACTGATCTTCTAAATAAACATAAATCCTCTCATGATAATCAAGCTTTCTGTATTATTAGTCATTAATACTACTAGTTCAAATTTATTTAGTCATTAAATATGGTATTGTAAGAATAATTAAAATAATCTTACCAAGTCCAGTCATGTTCAGCATGGAACTGTTATGAACCATTCAAAACCAGATTAAAAACGCATATACTTGACAAGACGCTAACCCCCAAAAATTTAATGCAGCTTTGCCAAACTTCATTACAATAATTCAGGACCCACATACTGAAATGGAAATACACTCTCCAAATGTCCAAAACTGTGCCGACTACATAAATATGACTTGCATTAAGTTGAAAAGAAACTGTGTGTTGCCCCTTTATAAATGATTTACAGCTCTAAAGGCATCCTTCAAACAGTGGCATGAGCTTGACTGTACTACCTGTGTCCGATCTAACAGAGGTTCTAAGTGCTCCTGTACTGCCTTCTCAACTTCATCTGCATGCTGGGTTGGAGAAGCACTTTGTGACCTACACAAAAAAGAACAAATGACAACACCATTCTGAAATTTGGTATAACAACAATAATTTAAAAACCCCAAACACATACATGTACTTTCTGGGGGACTGGTGGGAGTGGGGAGAAGACCATATCACATCTGACACCATTAACTAGCTTTCAAAGTAAGTCACTACCTTAACTTCTGCATTTTTTTCATTTCTCCTCTGCTAAGGTCAGTTAGGTCCTTCACTCTTCTTGAAGTTTCTGCTTCAAGCCATGCTAGTCTTCAAAAACAGAACAGTAGCATAGAGGGTTACAAAATGTACATTCTAACAACTGAAGAATGAAATCATGCGATTCAGAGTATTAGTTTAGAAAACTTGCAAAAAACTTTAGAGATAAAATTGATACTGACTTTAAGACCACATAAGCCAGGAAATTCTGTTGAGAACCAGGGATCTTCAATTATGTTTTGGCTACTAGCAAGCGGGCAACTTCATGGCCATCTAATACAACTGTGCAGTAGGGAGCTGTGCAGTGCCACTTGCCTCCACGGTCTGACAGGCAGGCCAATCCATCCTATTTACTTGTACAGATAACAGCAGCATTTTCACGGGAAAGCAGGGTAAAGACGGGTTCCACCAGACTGTGAACGTACCGCTTAGGTGAAACAGGTGCAGATGCAGGGTTTGGAGGCACGCAGGGTATTCTGCTCTCTTTAATGAGTCGTTTGTTCTGTTTTAGCTGGAAAGCTATAGTTGTCTTTTGAAATCGGGCATGCTTTCCTTGCGACTGTACCCGTCTTGATTTTAGAGATTTCAGTATTCCCTTAAAATTAACACAATCATATTAAAAACATATATTCCAGTTGTTGAATTCTTAAAAGTATTTTGCATTCTGCTTCAGAATTTGTATTGAAGTCATGCCTGCTGGCTTTGTTGCATGGTTGACCTATGTGGAGGTTTTACAACTGATTTAAAGGGAAGTACAACTGTGCCTTAAGAGAGCATATGCTTAATCCTGCAACTATTATTTTTGCAAACAGTTCCAATTTTTCCAATGTTGCTCTTCATGGGGAAAAAACTCTTTTGAAGTTTTCAGAATTACACTCCATGTTCACTCTTAATAAATCCAAATAGAAGGTTTCCGAAGTAACATTTTATTCAGCCATGAAACTATAATATTGCCATATTTGTATTTGCTACAAGGACACTTAGACTAGTCCCCTCAGTATGAATTACTGAAATGCTTAACCTTCCTGCTCACAGACCTCACTGACAGATATGGGAAGAAGTAAAATTTACGTATGCGTACATCTATGTTATTGTATCAGATCTGATTTTTCAAGCTGACAGTGATACTCTGAGGAAGGAAAAAAAAAAAGCATTTAATAAATAAACCCAACTATTTGCAAAATTTAGCACTTCAAAATATTCTTTAAAGAAACTCATTTGTTTACCTTACAGAAGCCTCCTGCTGGTTGCAAGAAAGACTTAGCGCAAACCAGAACCTGTATTGTGAAGTTTTATAATTGTAATCAATTAATTAAATCTACCTAATTTATATCCTCCTACTAACATTAGCATTAGCACAACATTGCTGCTGAGTGCATTTTTCATGACAGAGGAGGACCAATAAGAGGAAAATATTTCAGCTTTAGTTTCAAGTTGAAAAATAACCACACTAATTTAAAACATGAAACTAGTTTCAGTGAAAGTTTTCCATGCTAATTCTGTTATTCATTGTTTCTAGTTGTACAGTGTGTTTCCAAGGAACAATAACATTACTTTCAAAAAACATTTGATAAAATAGTCATAACCACTAGAAATAATGTAGGCAAATGAAATAGTTTATCCCCCTATGTCTCCTAGCCCAGAATAAAAGAATTGTGAGGAAGTGCAAAGCTTGACAGTGTCTTACATTATAGAACAAATTCCAGAGGAAAGTAGAAGAAAGCATAAATTCTTTTATCACTTCCATACCTGTGATTTTGCAGGTAATAACACGGCTTTCTTCTTAAAAGGGCCACTTTCAAGGATGGGATCTTTTTTTACAGCTCTAGCTCTCACCAATGCATCTGTGCTTCCTTGGGAAGTGGCATTTCTCTCTGGAGTAGGTGGGTCATTTTCTTCTTGGAATTTATTGTGCAGTGTATGAGCACAACTGTTTGCCTTTGGAACTGCTGAAATATTTGCAACATGTCAATGTTTATCTGTATCAAAAATAATAAACTTTCAACTGTAATTTGAAAGGGACAAGAATCATCTTTATTTCTACATTTGATACTTCTGTTATGCTAGGTATACCTAATCATGAACTTTTAAGCTCTATCATAATTTTTAAAAAAATAAAGAAAAAACCCCCTTGTCTTTCCTGACAAGTATTAAATAAATTGCCTTTCTTACACTGTTTCAGGAGATTTTAGGTTTTGTGTGCATATACATACTTATACGTATATAGATATTTGAAAATACACATATATAGGAAAATCATGCAAAAGCTTTTTGGTAGTAATTGCCATAGGATGTCTAGGCAGTGATAACAAAACATTCTTTTTTACGCAGCAAGACACATGGAAGCCATTAGATGCTTGTCAACATACTGTTTCTCTGGACTGCCAAAGATTAATTAATCTCACAGAATTCTCCTCACCCTTACCTACGGGTAGAAAGAAATACATACTATTCTGGTAAAAAATGGTATGAGAAAGACACCCCAAAAAAGAAAAACAATTAATATAGGTTATATAATTATGTAATAAGCTACAATGGCTTTCATGAGGTGTCAAAATACTTCAGGTGGTAAATTTATCTCACAACACCTTGAGAAAGAATAAAGCCCATTTCCTTTCATATATGAAGTAAAAGAACAATAAAGTAAACCAATTCCCAACAGTTGCATGGCGAACTAGTAGTGAAAAATACCAAAGTCTTTAGCTTAACTATCAGTTAATGTGTCTCTAGGTACTGAAACTGTGCAGGAGACATTAACATTAATGAACTGGCAAGAACAAAACACAGCCACCCCTCTCAAAAGTAGAGAAACTGCACAAACCAAGGAGATTCTGAGCCAAGGCTTCAGTGTATCTTTTCACTGTAAACAGTTAAACAATGATAGCTTTTTTGGAGTTTTGCTAACAGTCAGCAACTTTATACAGTATTATCTAGGTAGGTATTTGGAAATATTCTGTGTGCGCCATTAATGTCAACTTGTAAACTGCCCTTTAGGTGTACACTGCAGAAATACAATCCAAGTGTAGCACGGTAAAAGAAATGGACAAAAATTGGAAGAATATGACAATAATAATAATGTAGTAATAAAGGGGCATATAAACCTATCTATCATCTCAGGGAAACAGCTGAAAAAAAATGCAGAACAAAGCTAACCACATATGGGCTGTTAATACACTTCTGACCAACAACGTGTAACATACTACAAAACTGAACTGCAGATGCTAAGTTAACTGATAAAAATTTATTTAATAATTAAAAATACAAACCAGTCAAGAGACTCCTGGCAGCTGGAGGTTTTCTGTGTTCTTGTCCATGCTGTCCCTTTAAGATAAGATGTTTGTTTTCTCCTTTTGGAGATGTAAGATGCTTTCTGGCTGGAAATGTCTCAGTGTTCCTTGGAGATTTGGCCTGAGATGCTGAAATACATTTCTTCACTTTTTTTGGTGTTTGTTTCTTTTCCAGCAGTGAATCCAGATCCTGCACCAAATATTTAGAATGTTAATTACTCTCTCAGTAAACCTGCTGTAATAATGAGAAGCAAATTCAAGAGATTCTAAGTAGTTGGAACTTTTTTGGTGTGGTTTTGTGGTAGTGATAACTCCTGATAGCTTGTTAATGCAGAAGCTTCTTCATGTATTAACTTAAATCTTACAGAAAAGGCTTGCATTTTTGTGTTCACAGTTGACTCCAGCAAGTTACCTGCTTACAGCATGTTCAAAAACAAATGGACACAAAGCCTACAAACAAAACAAAAAAATGCCCCCATGACTATGGTAAGATAGACAGACACTTCTTCCGATGCTAAGTCCAAACTTAAACAATTCTACTTCCTTTCCTTTCCTGTTCCCAGGCTGTTAGCACTGTTACTGTTCTCATAAGCAGTTCAGAACAGTAAAAACAAAAACACAGCTCTTACAGTTAGAACAATATTTTAAGGAAAATAAAATAGCTTATGGCTATTGTATCAGTTGCTTTTATTCAAATTAATTAAATACTGATTTCATAATAGTTCAGGTTACATAGGTTCTTACTTAAAAAAAAATAATCTTATAGATAGGAACTGCAGCAGGAAACAGGAATCAGAACTTTTCTATTATACCAACAACATGTTTTAAGACATCAGATATCACCAACAAAAGCCATTTGAAGGGGATAGGGCTTAAGCAACTCTTGTAGCTACAACTATCTTCTGTCTGGACAATTCTGCACCCACCACCACATGTGAGGCTCAGACGCTCATCACTAATCCTGATGACTGAAGCATGCATCACCAAACAATAAACACATAACTTGCACCAATGAATAAAATGCAATTCTTTCAGTCCTGAAAACAGCAAACAAATCAGAAACTGGTGCTTTGTTACCACTATCACTACCAGTCCTCATTCTACCAGCAGAGCCAATAAAGACAGGAACAACATCAACAAGAACAGCAGCAGGTAGCTTCTGTGTTTAGGATGCAACTTAATTTTAGATCACCATTATTTAGGAGCATTAGAAACATATTTACACATTAGAAAGTGTGGCCTTTAAAAAAAATAAAATGAAAACAACAGCAAGATATTCTGCTATTTTATGAACACATAATATAGTCTGCAGTCTCATATTTCACTACATCTTTTCTGCCTGAGCAAAAACAAAACGTTTTTTCCTACCTCAACTTGCAGCAAAATATCTATGATAATGTCAGAAATGGAAGAATCCACTTCTAGTTTGGCAGAACAGAGAGACAGCTGTCGAATGAGACTGCCCAGTTCCTTGTAATGGGTAGGAATCTTCTGCTCTGTTTGATCTGTAAACTGATTGCCAAATGCCTGCAAGGCTCGTACAGCTCCTCTGTGTGCTGCTGCCAACCTGGATACTGCTCGAGACTGGAAAAATGAAAAATAAATGCTTTAATAGCTACAGTTTCTATGAATACTGATACTATCCAAAGAACTGTTGCCAAAATTTCATGGAGAAACACTCAGGCTTGGGATAATTCTGATGGATATAAGGGCATTTGTGAGACAGAACAAAACAGGCACTTAAGTAATCTACCTGAGGTACTACACAACAGTACTCATATCAAGTATCATGCTAGCTTCAGATAAAATAGCCTGGTTATAGCACATTCTGTGGTTTCTACTACCTGTGCCAACAGGGTACTGTAGTCACGGGCTTGACCCTAATGGGCAACAATTGCACAAACATAGAACATTCTCTATCGTCCACTTTTTGTTATAGAAGAAAATACAAGGGGTGGAAAAGCACAAGAGGACAACAGGACAATATTGGCCAAACAGTAGCCATGATCTCAGCACTATCATTCTGAAAGATGCTGGGCAAAGAAAATCAGAAAGGAAGCTGGTAAGACTGAGTGACATCAACAGGAAGTTAAAAAACGTAGTCAAGAGTAGAACAGTGTTATTCAGAAAAGGAACTGGAATGAAGAAGGAATCAGAGGCCACATAAAAGCCGAAGACCAACAGCCTTCCTCTCCAGTTTACTGTAGACAGATAAGAAGTGAGGAAAAGAGGGAAGCAGCAAAGGCAGTATCAGACCAAGTGAGACGTACTTCCCTGAAAATGAGATGAAAGGTGCAAGAAACAAAGAAAATCTCCCTCCTGGAGAAGGCTCAAGTGTACCCTAGACAATCAAACTCAATTAGCTAGAAAGCTTTCTGTCAATAAGTTACTCACAGCCTGAAGGATAATTACGTCTTACCTTTTTAGTATGTTTGACTTTATGAGGACTCAGTTTCTCTAAATCATCTTGAATTTCTTTTACCTGTTTATCAAGAAAGGAGGGGGAGAGGAGAAAGTCAGTCAGAATTAGCTCCATGTCTAGAAATGAACAATTAGTCTTCACTGTAACATCTGAGTGAAAGTCCAAATTTTCCAATGGTGATGCTCATCTCTCCGTCCAGTCATGAGAGAAATTAGTCACACCATTCAGATGTAAACTAGAATGCCATGAAGTTCAGAGATAACCTGATCAAATTTCTCGTTTCAGTTCATTTCTGTCAAATTCGTCACAATAAACTAGCTACTCTACATCCCAATTTAAAATGCTGGTTCCTACCTGTTGCTGGAGTACATACAGCATCCGAGCTGACCGTGCAGCTTGTTTCTGTCTCCTAGTGCAAACTCGTTGCTCTTCATCAGGATCTAAAATTTCTCTCTGTCTCCCTAAAAAGCATGAAATGTGAAGTTTTATGTCTTAATTTAACCTGTGAAAATCCCGATTAAGCCATGATAACAAACGTAATTTAGTAATAAGCCTTTCGTGCAGAACCAATACACAATGTATCATATATTTTGCAGGGCTCTCTTGAGCAGGAATGCAAGCTAGTTATTTTAACTCTACATCATGTTTCTATTTAGAACTTGACTGAACATTCTTATACGATACAGCTTATTAGTTATAGCTTACAAAATCATGTGTGACCCCTTAGTTTTGTGACAAAGTTGCAGGTAAAGCACTCAAAGTTAGAAATGGTTAAACCTCCGGCTAGTTATTACAAAAGAACCAATGCAGGGTATACTGGGGCTGGCTGGGATGGAGTTAGTTTTCTTCACAGTCACCAGTATGGTGCCGTTTTGGATTTATGACTAAAAGTGCTGACAACACACTAGTGTTTTGGCTATCGCTGAGCAGCACTTGCACAGCACTAAGACCTCTTTTTTCAACTATGCCCTGCCAGCGCATAGGCTGTGTGTGTGCAAGAAGCTGGGAGGGGACGCAGCCAGGACAGCTGACCCCAACTGACCCAAGGGATATTCCATGACATGCTCAGCAATAAAAAAATGGGAGTTTTTCTGGGGGAAGGTTGCCATTGCTCACAGATTGGCTGGGCATTGGGTCTATTTGTGGGAGGTAGCGAGTGATGGCCTTTGCATCACTTGGATTCTTCTTTCTTCTTCCTCTTTCCTTCCCTTACTGAACTGTCCTTATCTCAACCCATAAGTTTTCTTGCTTTTAATCTTTCTATTCTCTCCCCTGTCACACCGGGGGGGAAATGAGCACAAGCGTGTGGCACTTCACTGCCGATCAGGGTTAGCTCACAACACAGTGTCAGAAAGCACATTAATCATGCCGCTGCACAGCCATAAGTTAGGTGAGTCAGACTTGTGAAATGAAATTTTACCAGCTGTTGCCCCCTTTCTCATCACTGATGAGAATGTGGTCAGTTATGATAATGCTTTTTGCAGTCTGAATACCTAGCCAATACGCCTACAGACACCAAGATTTTTTCACTCACGTTATTAAACAGCCTACCACTAATTTACTATCATTGCAGGTTGGACTGGAACTCACCACAAACACTCAGAGATATTAAACCCTGCCTTTGCTTAAACTGGCTAGCCATTTTAGCTTTTATCTACTTCTGAAAAATGTAGATGATTCTCAAAAATCCAGAACTAAATACGGATTCTAATCCAAGCCAAAAAACAAAGGAAAACAAATCAACAAACTACTGTACATTTATATAACGTAATTATTGTTTGGTCTTACACCTTTTTTAGTCAGTTCATCAATTTTCTGGACATAGCTCCTCAATTCCTTTTGCAGACGTCGGACTTCTTGCATATTTTTATCTTCTTTTTTTTTTACATTTGGCTTGGGGTCTGGTCCTGCATCATGGGTGGGTGGAGAGTCCAAAACAGCTGGTATTAGCTTTCCCTCATTTGGTGTGTAGAGATAAACTTTAGCGCCAGAGGTGGTAGTCTCCACTTTGGAAGGCTGACCAAGTTTCTGCTGATACTTCAAGTGAGTTTGAGACTTCAGTGCATTTTTATTTTCTGGACTTTCAAATACTTCAGTCTTCTGCTGTTGTGACTTCTGGGTCAACAATGGTTTGTTGACAGCATCTCCAAACACTTGCTGTTTCACTTGCTCTTCAAGATGTCTTCGTTTTATGTCCCTTTTGGCTAGCTGAATAGCCAATTTTAGTCTCTCTTCAGATATCACTGAAAACATGCCAGAGCTTTGTACACTGGGGTCCCCACTTCCAGGTAGATTTCTCTGATCATTGGATGCCTTCAGTTTTTCTATTACAATTGGACGGGGGTTAGAGAATCTGACAGCCAAGTTCTCTGGAACTGCAGGAACATTTCTATTAAACTGGAGCTGTTCCAAAGTGTAAAAAAAAGCTGATGTTACACAGAACACTTTACACAGGTGATGTACCTCTAGCATATAACAGCAAGTAAAATGGATGTTCTGTCATGATGGTACCTCTTCAGTGCATGCAAGACAAATGCCAGTATTCAAAGTTATTTTGAATTAAGCATTTAGATCATGTTGTAAATAACATTAGGCACTTACCTGCAACTTAGGATGTGCACCTTAGGGAGGGTATACACATTGAAAAATCTGCTGCAAAGTGACTGAGCAATGGAAAATGAATGCCCTTTTAAAGATTTTTTTAAAGCGTTCTGACAATGAAATTAATGAGTTGTAACAACAATTAACATTAGTAATATAAATGGATATATCATACTGATTTAGTAAGGCATTACTAAATTTACAAAGGTAACAGAAGGAGAAATGACGAAGGAGATGCATGATGAAGGAGAAATGGAAAGCTGAAACATGGTAATAGAATAAAGCTTCTAGGTTCTGTTTCCATGTAGTAAGTAAGAGGTTAAGATAGAGTATTGGTTTAGACTGGGAGAGAGTTACATTTCTTCATAATAGCTAGCATGGTGATGTTTTGGATTTGTGCTGGAAACAGTGTTGATAGCACAGGGATGTTTTTGTTATTGCTGAGCAGCGCTTGCACAGCCTCAAGGCCTTTCTGCTCCTCACACCCCCCACCAGTGATGGGCTGGATGGGGCAAGGAGCTGGGAGGGGACACAGCCAGGACAGCTGACCCCACTGACGTTCCATACCATGTGACATCATGCTCCGCATATAAAGCTGGGGAAAAAATTGGAAGGGGTGGACGTTCAGAGTGGTGGCATTTGTCTTCCCAAGTCACCATTACATGTGATGAAGCTGCAGAAATGGCTGAACACCTGCCTGCCGATGGGATGTAATGAATGAATTTCTTATTTTGCTTTGCTTGTGCATGCAGCTTTCGCTTTACCTATTTAACTGTCTTTATCTCAACCCATGAGTTTTTACACTTTTACCCTTCTGATTCTCTCCCCCACCCCACTGGGGGAGAGCGGAGTGAGTGAACGGCTGTCTGCTTCGCTGCCTACTGAGACTAAACCACAACAGACAGGTAAATAATATTTACAGATGTAGTTTCTGATCTATACCCTTAAGAAAGGACAGTGTCAAGATTATGTATGACAGCATTGTGAAAGCAAGCATGAAGATTTGACACTAATGGGCTACCTCAGCAAGTGGGTCATAATCATCTTTTTGTAACCATCACAAATGAAAACAAATTCAGCATCGCTGCAGAAGTCAAATCATACCTGTGTTTGTAAAGCCTTTGCTTCATTCCTGTATAGCTGGGTAGTGAATGCAAACGTAGCATCAGACATAGTTGGCTTGCTTGGTCCCATCACATTGGCTTGATGCTGAAAATCCAGTTATTTGTCCTTTACTTACAATTACAGCTATGAACACAAGAAGAATTCGATGTTATTTCCGCCTCTCAAAAGCAATCCCAGGTCTGATGTGAACAACAGACAGAGAACCAATCTGAGGAGGCACGTAGAAATGGAAAACGTGTTGTGCGTACTCATACAGGTAGTACGCAAAACGGAGAGTGCAATCCCACCATTTAAGACAAAATTTACAATTTATATCCTTCTTTTATGCACTCCCGCGGAGAGCTGAGGAGCACCATTACAGACTATGAGGCTCACGCTATAAGCCGTAAGAAGAATGCCTCAGAACTTTTATAGCTATTACTTACCTAAAAGGGAAATAGTGTACTGCAATGGAAAGAAAACAGACTAGCGAGACAGCCTACGGCAGTGCTCCGGGCAGCTGGGTGCGTACAAAAAACGTTACTGTCAAAGGAAAATAGATCAAGGGCATGCTCCTACCTAAACTTCTTCACGGAGAAGCATTTAAAAGAAAAGCAACGTGTGGAGACAGCCAGAGACTTACGTCTCCTTCACCTGCCTCTGAGAATTAAAAAACGAGCAAGATCCAACGCATAACGCCGTTAAAACTTTTCTATCGCGACTGGACTTCAGACTTTGCCTCTGCCGGGCAGCTCGGCGGCAGGGCCCTCCCCTGGCTCGCACACCCCGGACAGACGGACGGGCGGGCGCCCCTCCCCACACAGGCTTCGGTCACGACGCGCCCCTCGCTGGGGGACTCCCCTGCGCTGCCACCTCCCTCCGGCCGACCCCGCCTCGGAGCCCAGCGGCCGACCAGCCCCGTCGGCGACAGCCCGCGGCCCGCTCCCCGCCTCACCTTCACGGCACCCGGGCAGGCGGCACCGGCACCGCCCGCTGCCGCGGGGGAAGGGCGGGATAAACGGCGAGCGGCCCGGGCCGGGCCCTACCGAGACGCTGTTCAAACCCGCTGCTGGCAACCGCCGCCGCAGAGGCCGCCGGGAAGCGGCGGGGAACTACGGTGCCCGACGCGGGCCGGGGACGGAGCCCGCCCCTTCCCGCCGCTGCCGCCATGGGCTGGGAGGAGAAGCAGGTCCGCGGGTACCCCGAGTTCGTGCAGACGGCGCAGCGCTACCACGGCCGGCCCATCTTCGCGCTGTTCTGCGGCGACAAGGATGCCGAAGGCAGGAGCTGGTGCCCGGACTGCGTGACGGGTGAGGCCCGCGGGGCGCGCCCGGGCGGGTGGGACCTCGGCGGGCGCTGAGGCAGACACGGCCGGTGGCGCGCCGGGCGGGGGAGCGCGCTCCCCCCCGGTCCTCGCAGGGCCCCAGAGGGCGGAGCTCGGCACCGCGGGGACCGTGCTGCTGCCCCGGCCCGCGCCGTCTCCCCCGTCCACCTGAGGCAGCCGAGGGTGCCCCTCCCGGCACGCGTTAGGCGGCCGCTGGCAGCTGCCGGTGCCGAGCGGCCTCGTAACGCTCCCCGTCCGCCATCGAGGCCCGCGGGCAGGGCTCAGGTTCCGAGGCCGGGAGCCCGATGGGCAGCCGGGGCCGGGGCTGGGGCCAGCTGCCGGGTCGCCGACAGGCCGCCCGTGCTGCCGGCGGTGCTGCTAGCCACGCTCCCCCCAAGGGCGTGTCATGTAACAGACCGTTCAGCAGCGGCTGGTACGGAGGCCCAGGAATCAATTCCATGTGAATGTCAGGAGCAGCCAGTTCACCGCTGCTTTGTACGTCAGGACGCAGAAGTGACCTACCAGCCAGTGTCTGGCAGTAGAATGTGAATGCAGTTCTTCAGAAAACATTGCACTGAACTTTCTAGATCATATATGCCAGAGTACATACGGCAACCGCTTACTGCTGTTCTGACGGGGTTTCATACAGACGGGAGTGAACGATTATTTTTCTTACTTCTTAAAGCAGAAATTGGTCTTTACTCAAAGACCAGTCCCTTCAGTGTTGAGCATGTAAATTCTGCAAAGCCTGTGGATAACCAAATGAAACAAAATACAGATCTCAACCAGGAGCAGACAAAACATTAATTAGCAGCCTTGCTGGTCAAAGTAGATCCACGTGATTCTGTAGCACAATAAAAGTATTAACTACTAATAGACTTTAAAAATTACTCTCTAGCTGAACCGGTTGTGAGGAAGGAGCTTCATAACATGCCTGATGAGTCTGTGTTCATCTACTGCCTAGTAGGAGACAGAGCCTAGTAAGTAACTGTTTTAATGCCAGCAATGGATATAACTGCTATTTGTGGACCGGAGGTTAAATAACCTGTTGGAACAACTAACTGAACTGTCCTTTTCTGCAAGGAATGAATCATTTTTTTGAGTTTTGAGGTCTACACCATCCCTAACGTGAACTGTCTGCATGCTTGTCCTGAGAAGTGGGTTGGGGAGGTGTGAGGCAAAGACCTTTGAATCATCCTTTCAAAGGAATTCTAACAGGCTAACTTCAAACTGCACCTCTACAAGCTATGCTTAACCCCTTCTTCCTGAACAGCTGGAAAGATCCCAACAATGAATTCAGGAAGAATCTGAAACTAACAGGAGTGCCTACACTACTTAAATATGGAACAGTAAGTGATTTATTGCATGTTCTGGATCTACAGGCATTCAAATGGGAAACTGGTGGAACTTATGGTTGTAAATCAATTAGTCATGCATGTCTTCTGATACCCTCTTGTTTAAAAAGAGCAGACAATTAGGAACAGCTCTTCTGCTCCCAGCCATGCGCTCTTCCTGGCTCAAACAGTTCCTTGAGAGAACCAGTCTGCTTTCTGTATAGTTGTCTATAATAACCATATATTCAGGAAAATAGGTACACTTAGCATGTAGTGGTTGAAGGGTAGAGAAATTCTTAGCAACGTATTGTTAGCTTCCTGACTTGCAGCTCCTCAAATTCTAAAAAATCCAAATGCTGAAGTACGGGAGTGAAACAAGGTTATGTGCAGTATACTTGATTCAAACAGACTACGGCTCAAATTTCAACTTGTGCATATTATTTAAATTAGCAGTTACTTTCTTAGAAGCGCCTCTTCCAAGGCCAGAAAACCCTCAGGAATTTTTCAGTTATTCTTACCTTGCTTGCTCCACCCTACCCAGAAAAATAATTGCTGGCATATGGCTAAGGTTAGTATGTACAAATGCCTCTAGTCTACAACAGGTTTTTGAATTGCGCCTAAAACATCTTAACTTTTCTTTCAGCCTCAGAAGCTGGTTGAAGAAGAATGTTTTAAAGCAGAACTTGTGCGTATGTTGTTTACTGAAGACTGAGTCCTCCAGTAGTCAATCATTGATGAAGACGTTAATCTCAAGTTACTTCCAGTGTCCTTCCAAGGAATCCTTAACCTTTTTTAAAACTTTCATGGTTAATTACTTCAGACCAGTCAAGATAAATGTCATTCAATTCTAGGTCCAAACATTCCACTAAAATCCTGCACCAAAAAACTGTATCTTTCCTCTCATGTTCAAATAAACTTGAGTTTGTAAACAGTCTCTTTTCAAAGGAGCTGAGCTCATGTGATAAACGGAGAGAGCTGCCTACAGTTACTACAGAGTAAGACTTAACTGCTTAACTACCTTTAATAGTGAATGAGGGGTGCGGGGGGGTAGGAGAAACAGAAAAACCTGCTTGTTCTTCCTAAATCTGACTTCACATAGCTACTGAGGCTGTTAAGATAAATTTTCAGTGCAGAGATGTTTAATGGCTCATCTGTTCAATCTGAGTATGATAAGCTGAAGGTTGACAGTCCTGGTGTCACTGATGATGTTAAGGGTTAAGTTGCAGTGCCTGCTCCTACAAGGATATGAAATACAACATGAATGTGGCACGAATACAGTAGAAAAAAATACGAAAATTAAATCCCTGACAGCTGCTAAGATCTGTGTTCTTACAATAAAAACTATACAGGAATAAATAGGAAATGCTTCTTCAATGCTGCATTTACACCCTTTTTTGTAACACAAATTGTTTTCACTGCATGTACTGTAGACAAGCCTAAGAACAGCCACTATTTCACTGGCAGAAAACGAAGATTAAAGATGACTTTAATGGAATACGTACAGCTACAGCCTATTTCCTTCTGTTGAGTATCTGCAAAGTTTATTATTACTTATCTCTGCTCCACTCCTGCAGTCCTTGTCTTGTCATACTTTGATTTCTATCTCTAAAACATGCCATAAGGAAAACTGTAAGACCCCCAGCAATGATGACTACCAGGTAAACAAATGACAAGTAATGGTTCAGCTTGGTTTCAAGGCAAAAATCCACAATTTAGATTTTGTACAATATCATCGCTTCAACTTTGCTCATCCTGCAGTTGTAAGAAGCAGTACATCAGGGAGTTCTTAGCCACACTTTGAGACACGTCCTTATTCTCCAGGGAAAAATCCCCTCCTAAGAACAGACTTCTGAGCTACACTTTGTGTTAGATACTTAAATGTCAGTGCCCTCAAAACTACGTTTTGTTTTCAAAATCAAGAGGTATCAGTAACTACAGTAAGTAATACTCTTAGAAAATTGTGCATGCTATGAAAAAAATTGCAGAAGTAGGTGTTTATCTATCTTGTACTTTAAAAGTTGACAAAATAAATCCAGTCACTTCATAAATCAAAAATTAAATGTACACACACCATGAGCCAAACCTACAAAAGCGTTTATTCCTCTCATAAATACTTCAGCTGACACAAAGTACATCTTGTCATCAGTCTTCCAAGTGTTTTTCATTTTACAGAGGTGTTGTTTTGTTGCTGCTGCTCTGCAAGTGCTTGCTGGAGGCGCATTCTTTTCCGTGAATAGTGCTGCCAGTGAAGAATCTGTTGCTCATCAATAAATTTAGCACACTGAGCATTTACCAGTTCTTTGCGGAAATGTTCATATTGGAGCAGCTCTAACATATGCAAACATTGAGGATACCTGGATTAAAAATAAGCATACTTTAATACGAGTTTTTACAAGGAACATTTAAACAGGAGTCTCCAATAATTCTGCTATTTGGTATTTTAGTTTTATCACGTATATGGTTTACTCAAGTATCAAATGACTTAAGACTGTACATATTGCACCCACTGTAACTTAATAACTTCAGGCTAGGAAACGAGTCCTGTAACAGTTTATAAATTGATATACATGCTTGCTTAGAGTAGCTTTTCTGATGGCCAGATTTTACTAAAACAAATGCATAACAACTACCATATCTGTTTCCAGAGCTCATTTAAAGAACATAACCAAGAACTGTTCTCCCAAAATTTGAAGGATTTTGCACACTCAGAAAAATGCAAAGTCATCCTTTGTTTCATGTAAGCATCAACAATGCAAAATCACTTTAAAAATGTACTTAGTGGGCCTAATTGAAGTAGTTTTGTACCATAATATTCAATAGTTTTATTTTAAACAAATGGTAAAGTGCAGATACAGGCTGCAAAAGGAAGATTCCACGCATGACTCATGAAAGACAAGTTTTATAATTTTGTCTCTTCTTGCTATATCTGGACTGTTGGAAACAAAAACTTACGTAGCATTTAAACAGCGAGGAGGACAAAGGTAAGGTTACAGGCAGAAATCAAATCCTGACATGCTGCTGTACAGTAGATAACAGAAGGCAAACATCAAATCATTAAAATGCAGAAACCTGAGTGATTTTAACACTTACTTCAGGTATTTTGCATATTCAGGTTCTTTCCAATAAAGTAAATATTTAAGATAATTTACAAAAGCTTTGTCTTTGAAGTAGCCTCTTTGCGCAAGAACTGAAATAAAATGACAAATAAGGAATTGTCAGTTACAGGTGCATGAAAAAAATCTGCCAAACTTGAACAATGCGTATTCACAAAACTATATGAAGAGGCACTTTAGTCAAAACCTTATCATTACAATCAAGTTTTGACAATTCGAAATGAAAAAAAAAAAACCACAGGGAAAAATACATTTTATGTCAATATATAGGCATAATAAACTAGTCTTATCTCCGTTATGGTAGGTATCTTTCATACAACAGCGAGAAAGAGAACAGCTTTTTGGAAAGGAAATTTTGACTGTAGCATCAAAGTTGGCATGAATTCAAGGGAATTCAGTATAGCACCTGAAACTATTATTAACATTAGTAAAATTCAGATAAAGGAATACTGTTAACTTGGTATTACTTTTTAACCACAGACTTGAACTTCTTATTTTTTTCCTCCACCACAGATGCTTACTTTTTTAATTTCAACCAATAAAACATTTTGCATTTTAAAAACCCCACCTGTTAGAAATCTAGAAAAATTATTTACAGACTACCTTTAAGCTGTGAAAGACCTGTTCCCTTTTCTTTGCTTAGTTCTCTCTCTCCCTGTTTAACCTTATCAGTAATAATAACCACCATTAAACTATATTCATCCCTCAGGATCCTGGTATTTGCTTTTAAGTACTCACAGTTGAGGTAATTTGGATTTGCCAGACACTGAACAAACTCTAACTCCAGCTGGAATCGAAGTCGATTTCCTGTATCATCTGATACATGAGAAAAACAGTAAGAATTGGATCCACACAACAGATTTGAAAGTAATTTTCTCAGTTTGAGCCATACAAATAGAGATAACATGTTTAAACAGAAGAAAAAGCAGTAACACCCCATAATAAATACAGATTCATTCAGCAAAGCCTTCATTACATGAATGAGTGTTGGGCCTGCATTAATAAACATGCTGGTTTTTTTTTAACAGCCAAGCAAGTGCAAAGAATGGAGGAATGCGCACTGACACTTTGTTTAGAGTGAAGGGAAAGGGAGGAGCAAGAAGCCTGGAATAGTTGTACACGGAAAACTAAGGTGGCAAGAACAGGGAACTGCCAACAGCCCACCGAAATCCTAGTTGTATGTATTTTTAAAAGTAGGACAAGGCAGCTTTTTTTTTTTTTTTGCAGAAAGGTATCTTGATGTAGTATGGGGTCTAGAGCACAAGTCTTATGAGGAGCGGCTGAGGGAACTGGGGTTGTTTAGCCTGGACAAAAAGAGGCTGAGGTGAGAACTTATCACTCT
Organism: Burhinus oedicnemus; assembly: GCA_008921705.1. Lineage (NCBI taxonomy): Eukaryota > Metazoa > Chordata > Aves > Charadriiformes > Burhinidae > Burhinus > Burhinus oedicnemus. The sequence goes on along the minus strand of VFFE01006965.1, from coordinate 477,452 downwards.
CTACAGCTACCTGAAAGGAGGTTGTAGAGAGGTGGGGGTTGATCTCTTCTCCCAAGTAACAGGTGATAGGACAAGAGGAAACGGCCTCAAGTTGTGCCAGGGGAGGTTTAGATTGGATATTAGGAAAAATTTCTTCACTGAAAGGGTTGTCAAGCATTGGAACAGGCTGCCCAGGGAAGTGGTAGAGTCACCATCCCTGGAGGTATTCAAAAGACATGTAGATGTGGTGCTGAGAGACATGGTTTAGTGGTGGACTTGGCAGTGTTAGATTGATGATTGGACTCAATGATCTTAAAGGTCCCTTCCAACCTAAATGATTCTATGACAGTACACTAGTGAGAATACTGCGATGTTCTCACAGTATAGTGTACACTAGTGGTATACCGTTGGGGTTGATACGTGATCCAGCACTGACATTTTTATTAATAACCTAGATGATGTGTCAGACTGCACATGCAGCACGTTTGTAGATTACATAAAACTGGGAGGAGTGGCTGAAACACAGGAGGGTTGCGCAGTTGATCAGAGGGACCTCAACAGGCTGGAGGAATGGGCCAACAGGAATCTCATGAAGTTCAACAAAGTGAAACACAAAGTGCTGCACCTGAGGAGGAATAACCCTGTGTAACAGTACAGGCTGGGGCCAGCCTTCTGAAAAGCAGGTTTGCAGAAAAGGACCTGGGGTCCTGGTGGACAAGTTGATTATGACCTGCAATGAGCCATTGCGCAAAGCAGCTCAACAGCATCCCGGGCTGCATTAGGAAGACATTCCCAGCAGGTCACGGGAGGTGATCCTTCTCCACTGGGGGGACCTCATCTGGTGTGCTGCATCCTATTATGGGCTCCCCAGGACAAGACAGACATGGATATAGAGGAGCAAGTCCAGCGAAGGGACAGAAAGATAATTAAGGGACTGGAGCTTCTGACATACAAAGAGAGGCTGAGAGAGCTAGGACTGTTCAGCTCTGAGAACAAAAGCCTGGGGGATGATCTTATCAATGTGTTGAGGTGAGGAAACGAAGACAGAATCAAACTCTTCTCAGTGGTGCCATGAGAAAACACAAAAGACAACGGGCACAAACCGAAAGACAGGAAATTCCTTTGAAACATAAGTTTGGGGTTTTGGGGGGGGCTACTTTTTTTGTTTGTTTGCTTTTTCCTTCTTCTTATTTTTACCCTCATGTTGCCCAGAGAGGCTGTGGAATCTCCATCCTTGGAGATACTGAAGACCTGACTAGACAAGGTCCTGAGCAATTCGGTCTAGTTGACCCTGCTGTGAGCGGGGTTGGACTAGATGATCTCCAAAAGTTCCTTTGAACATGAACTATTCTGAAATTCTGCCAAGCAGTCCCATCTGGAAAGGTGAAAATGGAAGAACAGCTTACTTACCCGAACCTAATACCAAATCAAAGCTGGGTACTGACAGGTTTTGCCTGTTTAGAAGTGGTCATAAGAAGTTTACTGAATTTCTGCATTCATGCCCATGACTATACGAGCTAGGGGCTAACACAGCAAAAGAGGAATAATCAATTGACTTTCTTATTTTTAGAATCACTCCATCAAAGTATCTTCATTTTAATTTTTTTTTCCTTTTCAGTGTTACTGTATTCTAGAAAAATGTCTCTCTTCGCTATTGGTGTAAACAATGTTATTTGATCCAGGTTGGTTATTACAGATTTTCCCTCACCTATTTTCACCATATCGCCTATATTTGTATTAATTTTGAAAACTCTTAAATATTTCATTGAGAACATAAGCTCTAGGTGATCCTGGCAGGAAAAAAATAATCCATGTAAATGATGATTCTACATTTAAAATTATTTTTTACAAACTACTGGACAGTCATTTTTAAATCTGTTTAAATAGTCCACACTGCTTCTAGTTCTATTAAGTTTTGTAGCATCAACAAAGACTAAATGAAATATGTTAGGGTAATTATTTACGTGATACTTATAAAACTTATGACATAAAAATTAGGTGACAGTCATTTGATAAATTCTATTTATCATTATATTTTAGCGATAAGTTTCTAATTCCTTAGTGACTCCATCTCATACCTCAGAGCATTTCCATAGTACAGAGAAATGGCTGTATCCTTAAAAAAATAAGAAACTTGAGCAGAGAATACAAGAGCAGTACAATGCTGGTTGAGAACGCAGGTAACAATAAGGAAAACACATAAATCTTAACCATCACGAACACAGGGCAAACCCTTATTGATGGAAGACAGGCTCTGAATCGTCGAGGTCTGCTGTCAAGAGACGGCTCCTTCACAGGGCTCTGAGGCCAACTTTCAGTGCCCAGCTGCGGCCACCGACAGACCTCAACACCACGATATTCATGCTTCTGAAAAGGCTGCATCTAAACACACCTTCCTTTGTCTAAAAAGCTATCCAGGCACAGCAAGTAGCCCGGAGCTCGTGGAGAGCTGTGAAAGCCAATACTTTCCACAGGAATAAAGATGAAGGACAGATTGGGACTGACTGAAGGCCTGTGCTCTCAGGCTTGCAAGCTCCGATTCCTGAATCAAGTGCAGATGTTAAAAATGAAGCCGGCCTGTCATCCGCAGTAAAAGCTATTGAAGAGTTTTGGGAAGGTGGGATTTAGTTCCACAACCACGGGTGCGCCCCTGGGGGCTTTCCCGCCACTTCCCTCCCACGGCCTCGGGGAGGAGGAGGAGAAGGGCCACCGGTCCCTCCAGGACCAAACGCCGTCCGGGGCCGGCCTGACCAGGGCGGACGCGGGAGGGCCCGGGGCGGTGCGGGCAGCAGGAGCTTGCCCCAAGCCCCCTTCTCCGAGGACGCGCACTCAGAACCCGCCCAGCGCCGCGCCACGTCGGCCCCGGCTCCGCTGCAGCAAGACCGCACTCGGCCTGCCCGCCCCTCACCGCCGCCGGACCCAGCGCTCTGAGCACCCGGGAGGCAGCGGCAACCGCCGTCCCTCACCTGTCTCCATAGCGGCCCGCCGGGTTGCGCCGCTCGCCCAAGCACAAGATGGCGGCGGGGACAGCCGCTGCCGGAAGCCCGGCAGAAAGCCGCACTGCGGCACGCTGGGAAGGCGGCGGCGGCGGCGGTTGCCCGGCAACGGGCCGGGCCGCGGCGCCTGGCAGGGCGGGGTGTGCGCCCGCGGCCGGCGGGAAGGCGGGCGGGGCGGTGGGCCTCGGGGCGGGGCCGCCCGTCAGCGGCACTTGGGGCCGGGGGAGGAGCCGGCCCCGGCCGCCCGGGAGCGGCCCCGGAGGCACGTGCTCCCTCAGCGGCGGGCGCGGGAACGATCGCTCCGGGGCGGTTTTCCCACGGTAACGAGAGCTCCTCGCGGAAATTCCCATTCGTCGTTCTCAAACGTATGGTGACAGGATTCATCATGTCGCATTCGTTTTTAGGTACCGATATAAAATCCCTTGGACAAACGCTGATAATTCTAGATTTTCAGTTTCCTAAAAAATAAGTTCCATCAGTTTCATGAGCAAACTGGTTGGACTCCATGATCTTGAAGGTCCCTTCCAACCTAGACGATTCCATGATTCTGTGAGGGAAATGAACACTGCTCAGAGGGAGTATTTTCCCCATAACAATATTACACAGAAACACGTAGATAAAATATACTGAAAATCCGAATTCCTGTCTGTAACGGGCATCATCCATTTACCGCTGTAGGTCAGGGAATGCCTCCTGCTGGTGTTAAGGTAGCAGGGCATATAATATCTGTCGTTGGAAAGAATATTCAGAGATTTCAATAGCCAAATAAAAACTCAGACTGAATATAGTAAAGCAGGAAGCCCTCCCTTTTCAAGTTGCTCTGCTGTCCTGCGCTGTGCTGCAGCTCACTTCAAACTTTAAAGTGGCAGAAATCAAAACTCAAAGTACTCAGAAATCAAAGTACAAATGCCAGTGTATTTTTTTTAATGGCCAAAGTTCAGTTTTACATCAGTCGGTGCACTCTGAAAAAACTTTGCAAGCCAAACAAATGAACCTTGGAAAACTTAACACCCTTATGTAGCAGTCTCCAAAAACCCGAAAGCTTTCATTCACCATCTAAAGAAAAAAAAAAGTCACAAATGCAATGCTAGTTCCAATGTGATCCACTGTAGCCCTAAAGATAACATACTTGCGACTACATTTTGTAGGCTTGTTTCCTAACCAAAAACCAGAAGGCTTGTTTCCTAACAAAAATGCCTTCTAGCAGTAATATGTCTGGAAAGGTTAACGTTTTTGTCAGTGTTATCCAGATATTATAAACCAGCCATGTGACCTGTCCTCTGGTAGGTAAGTAAGGAGGACATTTTAAGAGAGCATTTCTCATAGTTCTGTACTGCCCCAAAGCAACAGCGACAGAATTTCTGGAGGAGATCAGTAGATTAAATGTAACTGATCTTCCAGAAATGAGGGACTTGTTATTAAATGGGTGCAGAATTCTTTTGCAAATGTGGAATCAGTTTGGACCAAGACATTGCCAAGTTGGTTGGAGGAAAAGCCTTAAGAACTACTCATTTCAGTAAGCAATTTGGTGCTTATGATATAAAACAATTACTCTGTACTTAAGCAGAAATTATTATTTGACATTTTGATCTCTTTATGATCTATATGAAGAGATTACTGCTTTTCTAACTGTACAAAATATTTTAAGTTAGAATTCAATATAAGTGATTTTTAAAATCACTTTATTAGCACTAGGATGCGCCAACAGAAGAAATGAAAATAAGCTAAGTAAATCCATGAACAGCAAAACTTACAAAATCTGTTTTTCTGCGGCTTCTTTCCATGGAGGTTTTCTAATGTCTAAAACACTAGCTGAACTCATGGTAGAGCCCCCTCTCAGCGGAACTGTGGGAGGGTTTGTCTCTAGACAGCATCTTTACCTGGAGAGCAGTTTGCCTTCAACCCACAATGAATATCTCAAGGCTAGAATTTTCTATTCTACTTACCTGGCACTGCTGTTCCTCTTCTGGGAGGCAGTGACATGGCTTGAAGTGCTCATTTTTGCCATGGATCTTTCCTTTTATGGTTTTATCATTGCTGCCATTAGTGAGTCATAAATCCTCCAGGTTTCTCAAGAAGACCTCGTGTTCCAGATCTGAACTGTTTATGCTCTAACATCACAGATTTAATGATGTACAAGGTGAGTAAACACCCTTTGGAAGAAAATTAATGTTGGAGTAATGATTTGTTCTGTCATGTAAAGGAGCTTTTACCATATAGACAGTTGAGTTCCAATTCCATTAGAAGGTGGCTTCGGGGTCAATGTTCTAGTCATGTTTTTTTCCCCCAGATAAATAGATAAATGCTTGAGCTGGGAAGGATAAAGAGAGGATGATCTTGTATTTGCAGAACATTCATTTTAACTTTGTGCTAGACAAGCCATTGTTGATCACTTCCAGAGCAGAAGGAAATGGAAAGGAGAGACTCAAACCTAAAATACTAAACTATGTCTTAATTTCTTTTTTTTTTCTTGCATATTGGACAGAGATTTGAGCTCGGACTTTGTTTTGGTTTTCATAGCAACTTGGTTTTCATGAGCCAAGTAGATTTCAGTCAATCTCTGCACTTAATTCTTCATTCATTTAAAAAAAAAATAATTGTATCATAGTGAAACCAGTTAATAAACAAATTCTCCGAGAGTGCAGAGCAGAGCTGCGCTGTTGGATCAGTACCTGGGAGAGAAGCCCGGCTTCGGAGGCTGTAAATTTATTCCACAAGTTGCAGTTGTGCCTGGTGTTACATACTAAGTTTTCAGAACATGACTGAAACAAAAGCCCCAATGGTTTAGCACTGTCAAGCTAGCTTAGGCTCACTGCTACGACAATTGTATTGTTAGTCACTTGTGCAACAGTACACTGTATACAGACTTACCTGAAACCTGACCTTTTTTTTTTTTTTACTTTTTTTTAATTTTTTAAGTGATTTGCTTTTTTCATTTGTTGAACTTTTTTCAGCATCTTAGTTAGCAATTTTCTGTAATATAATCTTTT
>VFFE01006965.1:447989-471467 GCA_008921705.1 Burhinus oedicnemus | reverse complement strand
GTGTTGCCCTCTACATCAAGAAAGGGACAGAGCATCAAGAGCTGTCTCTGAAGAATAGCCACGAGCAGGTCGAAAGCCTATGGGTAAGAATAAGAGACCAAGGCAACAAAGGGAACCTTGTGACTGGTGGCTACTACAGGCTGCCTGATCAAGGGGAGCCTACTAATGAAGCCTTCTTACTCCAGCTACAGGAGGCATCGCGCTCACAGGCTCTTGTCCTGCTGGGGGACTTCAACCACCCTGACATCTGCTGGAAAATAGAATCATAGAATCATTATGGTTGGAAGAGACCTTTAAGATTATCAAGTCCAACCATTAACCTAACACTGCTAAGTTACCACTAAACCATGTCCCTCAGCACTACATCTACATGTCTTTTAAATACCTCCAGGGATGTCAACTCAAGCACTTCCCTGGGCAGTCTGTTCCAATGCTTGACAACCCTTTCAGTGAAGAAATTTTTCCTAACGTCCAATTTAAACCTCCCCGGCACAACTTGAGGTCATTTTTCTCTTGTCCTATCACTTGTTACTTGGGAAAAGAGACCAAGGCCCACTTCACTACAACCTTCTTTTAGGTAGTTATAGAGTGACAAAGTCTCCCCTGAGCCTCCTTTTCTCCAAGCTAAACAACTCCAGTTCCCTCAGCCTATCTGGACTTCTGTAAGGCCTTTGACATGGTCCGCCACAACACCCTTCTCTCTAAATTGGAGAGATATGGATTTGATGGGTGGACTGATTGGTGGATGAGGAATTGGTTGGATGGCCACATCCAGAGGGTAGTGGTCAATGACTCAATGTCCAGATGGAGATCACTAATGAGTGCTGTCCCTCAGGGGTCTGTACTGGGACCACTACTGTTCAATGTCTTTATCAGTTACATAGACAGTGGGATCAAGTGCACCCTCAGCAAGTTTGCAGACAATACCAAGCTGAGTGGTGCTGTTGACATGCCTGAGGGATTGGATGCCATCCAGAGGGACCTGGACAGGCTTGACAAGTGGGCCCGTGAAGTTCATGAAGTTCATGAAGTTCAACAAGGACAAGTGCAAGGTCCCGCACGTGAGTTGGGGCAACCCCCACTATCAATACAGGTTGGGGGATGAAGGGATTGAGAGCAGCTCTACTGAGAAGGACTTGGGGGTACTGGTGAGTGAAAAGCTGGACGTGAGCTGGCAATGTGTGCTGGGAGCCCAAAAAGCCAACCACATCCTTGGCTGCATCCCCAGCAGTGTGGCCAGCAGGGCGAGGGAGGGGATTCTGCCCATCTACTTGGCTCTGGTGAGACCCCCTGCAGTGCTGCCTCCAGCTCTGGGGCCCCCAACATATGAAGGACATGGACCTGTTGGAGCAGGTCCAGAGGAGGGCCATAAAAATGATCAGAGGGCTGGAGCCCCTCTGCTATGAGGACAGGCTGAGAGAGTTGGGGTTGTTCAGCCTGGAGAAGAGAAGGTTCCAGGGAGACCTTATAGCAGCTTTTCAGTACCTAAAGGGGGCCTACAGGAAAGACGGGGACAAACTTTTTAGCAGGGCCTGTTGTGTTAGGACAAGGGGGAATGGCTTTAAACTAAAAGCGGGAAGATTTAGACTAGAGGAAATTCTTTACAATGAGGGTGGCGAAACCCTGGCCCAGGTTGCCCAGAGAGGTGGTGGGTGCCCCATCGCTGGAAACATTCCAGGTCAGGTTGGACAGGGCTTTGAGCAATCTGATCTGGTTGAAGATGTCCCTGCTTATTGCAGGGGAGTTTGGACTAGATGACCTTTAAAGGTCCCTTCCAACCCAAACTATTCTATGATTCTGTGATCCCTAAAATGCTGAATGGGCCAAACTGCTGGAACCAGAGCTGCAAGCTCAGATCTGAAGAAGCTTTAGACTTAGCTGGGGTTTTAGCAAGTCAGAGCTCTCAAAACCAAGTAATACTAATTACGTGGTGAATCAGACTTCAGAATGTTGGGCTTGTAGGTGCTACTTTGATGCATGACAATACATATTGATGTACAGTAGTGATTTAGCCTCAAGGCTAACTTTTGCCAGGTATAAACTGGATGAGCAGCTGAAGGTTATACAAACTTGCCATTTCTTGTCAGCCAAAGATCAAAGCTATGAAATCTCAGGAATTAAAATTCTGATAGTAAATAAGTAATGTTGATTAAATAATTGGGGCTAAATAGAAAACCCAAACAATTTATTTCTAGTTTTTATATTGCCATCTCAACTGCCTGACTTAAGAGAATTAGGAGGGGAAAAAAAATTAAAAAAAAAAAATCACATTCTCCTATTCTTGCATAGGAGCATCTAACTATACTAGAAATAGCACTGCTGTTACTTTTATAGATTGAAAAAAAAAAAAAAAGAAAAGAGAGCAAGCTGGAAATACATAGTCTCCAATAATGAAAATATGCTTAGTGAGATTGCTTCCTGCTGGCAAGTAAAACTAAATATTCTGTACGCTCACCCACAACCTCACCCACCCATGATGAAAATAACTTTAATTCGTGGTCATTGCAAAGGTGGTGTGCAAATAGTTACAGTTTCAGTGATGCCTACATCAATATTTGGCAAGAATATAAACCCTCTCTTTAGCAGCATGCTAGCCGACCTGTCAGTGCTTATAGTCAAGATCATGCAGCGTTCAGGCAAACAAAAGTGCTGAATTCCTTAGGCAGCAAATCTAAATATACTTCTTGTAGGCAAAGCCCGTAACCTTTGAATGGCCGGCCTACAGTAAAGTATGTTTGAATTATGTGTAACACAAACTTAAGTAACGTGAAGTAACCTAGAGCTTATGAAGATACCTCGGTGTGCTGTATCGTAGCTCCTGCTTTTCTAGGAATGTCTCCCTAGCCATCCAGTGTCTTCACAGCATTTTTCCTAGGTGCTTCGCACCAGTATCATCTGTGCATCTTCTCTGAAGACTAGTATTTTGAACAGCAAATAGCAATAATTTTATTTGAAGTGTCATGCTGGGAGCACTAGAACTAAAGAAGCAGATTTCCTGTAAGCAAGATTTCTAGTGATGATTTCAGCATAACCAAAATTCTCTTGTGGAGTTTCTCTGTAACTGTTCCTGTTGTCAGGGCATAACCAGGTCTCTTCTCACCAGAAACACAGTATCCCAAGACTCTCTCCCCATCCAGGAAACTGGTCTGGAATCAGCCAGTAGGTTCTGGAAATATTTGGACACATAGATGGCAGTGTAACTGCAAAAGCTGTGTTTCCACTGGTCTGTTGTAGGGAGCAGAGTGGGACGTAACTCTGATCATGGAGTGGATGCTGCCTTGTTATTGCTGTCTCTGAATTCCTCTCTGGCAAGGGACCAAGCCTGAACTATACCTCCATATGATCATAGCCTGTGCTGAGAGATGTCGCCGTTAACCTCACCATGAGGCAAATTCCTTGATTTTGCATTGGTAGACACCTCAAAAACTCACTGAGGAATACACTTGTCTAGAGACTAAGTCAGAAGTGCCGATTTGCCACAGAATTCCACTTCAGTGAATCTAATACATAAAATTATCAATATTTTAGCTTTTGCCAAAGTCAAAGCCAGGCTTGAGAGACCCTTGTCTGCATTCCTGGTCCTCCAGCTCCGAGGCACAAGAGACTGGAAGAACCTTAAAAATACTCAAAGACCCAGTTAATTGTGCTCAGATGATCTAATATTACTGCTAGCCACGTCAACACAGACCTTTGTATGTGACTTTTGGCCTCTTGACTTAGTCATCTGATAGAGACCAGCACATAAAACTCTTTTTCCCTTTTACAGCTGTTCAGGGTGTCACCTCATGTGTCTGTGGGCCCACCTCCACCTCCAAACAAACAGCGTGTCCTTTTTAAATGATTTTCAACGGCCCTTTCATCATAAGGAGGATTTAGAGCTCAAATTCCACAAAGGGGAATAAAACAAAATACACCATCATTTTCCTTTATTTCTTAAATCCATGTGAGAGGGGAGATGCAGCCCCATACTATCCTGCTCCTCAACCTGAATAACTAAATGCCTGAGTGTTCAGGAGCTGAGCTGCTTCTCAGCAGCATTTACCAAATGCACTGGATTATCTGGAGACCTAGCTTGAACCTCCCCCTAGGATTCACCTCTGGAGCCCACAGTCATCCCTCGGATGCTAGGTTTCCTGAGTGGAAGAGTCATCCCTGCTTCCCTATGGGTAAACAGTACAGAATAAGGCCACGTTGCTGGGAACAGTGTTTGAGGATACCATTTTCTTTTGCTGGAAACGCCAGCATCATCTCTATTCCTTGCACAGAAAGGCTCATTTTAGGATTTTGGAAAAGAGAGAGGAAGATGAAGAAATCATTGCCAAACTTTGTCTTAAATCACAGCATACTCATGGCAGCCACACTGCCATTTTCTTGCATGATACCATAGCTGTCAGCAACAATTTTTCCTGTTGTCCTTCACCTATGGTTTTCTTAATAAGTGCCACCAAACAGTCCAACTGAATCTTTAATAGCTCCTGTGCAGAACGGTTTAGTAGAGGGAAGATGTTATTCACAGATTGTTCTTTCCAGTCAGGGAACAGGCATCTCCTATATCAGTAGCATTCAGAAGTGACAAGAAAGGAGAAGAACATAGGTCCTGCCCACACTTTGAACAGCAGTATTCTTGGAATCTATTCCCAGTTCTGGAAGAATAGTCAAAACTGTCTTTATTCCTAAAATTGCTTGCTGCCACCTTCTGAGTGCAAGAATTGCAGTAGTGAGTATTAGCACAGCTGTCCAAACATCATGCACATCTTTGGTTAATCTCTTAGTTAAGAGGTTTCCAGATTCGATTATTACAGGCTCTTTCTGGTGGAGGTTTACTGCAACAGCTCCAGCACTCTCACTGCTAGAGGGTTTTATAACATGCAGTCTTCCATTTACAGAGTGACCCTGCTACACAGGCTTTATAAATGCTTCACAAAGTGCATGAACTTGGAACTCTCACCTGCATAACATTAATAAGTACAGGCATTCAGACCTCCCAGTATTTATTAGCACCTTTTTCTGATCTTTTAACTCCTGCTGTTACGGGGCATCAAGCTACAGCAAAAAAACCAAACCACTTACCCTTTGTAATTTCCATTCCTTAAATGTTCCTTGGGACGCAGAGAATCCTGACCTTCTCCCTGACCTTAATTTATTGTGAAGATTCCAGCCTACTGACAGATCGAGTGGAGTGGATGAACTCCACACAGCTAGGACAACTGCTGCACTGAGACATATAGATTAGCAAACACCTGAGAAGTGTTTCATGAAGGACACCAGCACCTAATTAACTCCCAGGATGTTGGTGATCATTGATTTACGTGACCTCAAAATAAAATAAAGAAACAAACCCCAAAGAGCTGAGCCAAGATCACCTGCCAAAAATTTCAAGATTTATTTATTTGGCCACCCTTCAAACAAGGGTGGAGTTATTCTGCAATATGAGCCCCCAGAGGGTTGATTTTAACTTGTGTATTTTCAGTATCCTAAGGTGACTTATTCAGATTTGCTCAGTATTGATCTGACTTACATATGTAGACAGATATGAATTAAAACAGTCAAAGGTGAGCTCTGAAATGAGGCATCACAAGACAATTGTGTGTGTGGGAGGATGGTCCCGGGAAAGTTTATGTTGTTTTTTCCCCAGCTTTTGTTACTCAAAGAGGAGCTGAAGTGTCCTGTGTCCCACCCCCCATCCGCTCCCTACCCCTCTTTTTCAGAGGAAATCCTGTTTTCCCCAGTTGAAAGATGACTATTCTTAGTGACGTGCAAAAAAATCCCGGGTTTCTGATTTTTGACTGTATAGCCAAGACAAATCATTTAAGTAAAATAGATACTTGCTGCAGAAGTAATCATTCTTTAATTGAAAGATTTTGTTAACTTTGTTTCTGATGGAAAATTTGATCTTCAACTGGCTTGCTAAAATATTTGCTAAGACCCAACCCATGTTATTGTTCACAAAGAATAGTTCACAAATGAAACTACAACAAACTAGTTTTAGTATCTGGAACATTCAGTTCTTTCAAGAATATTGTTTGTCTATAAAAATGATGTTTTATGAACACTGTAACGAGGCTCACATTCTGACCTGGAACAGTTTATGAAAACTCATTGAACAGCTGTGTGCCAAATAAGGCTAGCAAGTCATTTCACGTGGGTAAATAATGCACTGAAGTATACATGGGAAGGATAACACCTTTTTTCTTACAGAAGAAATAGTCTCTTTCTTATGACCAGAATCTACAGTCCACGTTTACACCATAATGAATGGGCAACTATTGACTTAGTGCTCCAGAAAAACCTAAATGGGCAAAAAATAGTTTCAGTATAGTCAGCTTTATTTTTAAAGAGCTACCAAACGTCTTATTAAGCAGTCCTTAATCAGCTCAGAGCAGCATGGTACGCCTACCTTTTACTCTGGGCCTCCGAATGGTGAGGGCTGTACTTACCTCTATTCCATATAGGACACAGAAATTCCTTAGAATTTCCCTCTGGAAGAAGCAAGTTCTCCTTCACCATGAAAAGCTACAGGTATTAACTAGCCATGTAAAAGCACAGGATAAAGAAGTATATTACTTTCAGCATATGGAGTTCACAGTTACTACACTGGAATGCTAAACCACAGATTAAATAACAAAGCGTTTGAGAGAAATCTACTAGAAAAAGATAAAGGAACTGTCTGTTGATAACTATAGTTTACTTTTTAGGCTTACATTCATGTGAAAGTACAACAAATGGCATAGGGATTTAATAACAATGGGAAAAGCAGGGAACAACAGGCAGACAAGAAATGCCACATTCTATCAGCATGGACTGAGAATTGCTTCGCACTGCAAATCGCTGCACAAAATCACAAGCCAAGCTGTCAAAATTGCAAGTCTGCATTTAAAACTAAGTAGTTCAAACCTGAAACAGTTCCTATTACTTATCCTCTGTTTTTTGAGGCTTTAGAGTTGATATTCAAAGACTTTCCCCCCACGCTGTCACAGCTTCAGGCTTATGTATTGCTTCCAAGAAAAGTCGGGATTCCTACATGACTCAGACAGGTAGAACTTCAAGAGTCACAGCAAATTTCATACAATTTGATTGAACTCACAGACTTTAGCAATATAGTTTATTCATTAGCTAGGCAAATCATTTAATCTTTGTCTTCATGCATCAATTAGCAGGACATATTTCTAACTAGTTTTACATGTTGATAAGCATCAAATACAACATTTCAGACTGAAACAGAAGAGTTAAGCAACTTGCTTAAAGTTCGAGTAGAGACCAAAATAGCCTTAATAAACCAGTTTGTGACTTCTTGCTTTACGTTCACACTCTCTCCCTTTAATATATATCCTTTCACAGGTCTTTTCACACAGTTTCCCAGACTAATTTATACACATACTCTTAAGCAATCTAGACTCACATGAAACACTCAGAACAATTTCCTCCCACTTTATATATATGTGTATGATACATACATATACATATAAATGTATAAGCAAAGCTTAGCCCGCACAGAACTTGCTGGCATTAGAAAACCAGTTGGCCTCAATAGCTCAAACACAATGATTGTCAGCTGGGTGGAGTCAGCGCAACCCTACTGAAGAGCTCCTAGGCATGAGGATTTCAATAGACCTCAGTCTGAAAAACAAAGGGGATGGTTGAGCATTAAAACAAAACAGTTATGGGCACAAGCAAACAAAAAAACCTCTCACAAAGCATGCCTTCCTGTGAAACAAACTGTATCAACCAGAGTTCAATAAAGGGTCATTTCATGTTGTCATTCATTAGCTACAAGACAGTGGGGTAAAATGCTGAGTCCAGAAAATTTTTAAGCCATCTTTAGGTAACACTAACTAGATATAATCTTCAAAAAATACTCATCAACCTTCTCGGAACTTTCTTTTTTCTTCTTTGTGTGTTGATAGCAGAAGCTGGGTTTTAATGGCTGTCCAGATGAATGCGCATGAAAAAGCCTCCTGCCACTTTTACAGGTGAAAAATCTTGGCAAGATATAAAGTAAGACAAGAGGAGGTGTAAAATCTATCCCCAATAACTCTAATTGGACAGCAACAGGGTTATACAGGAAAAGTTAGAATCAAAATCTTAGTAAAGAATGAACCTTAGTAATGAATAAAACAGTAAAACTAGCCCTCTCTACAATACCAATTTTTGACAAATTTCTCCCCTTTTCTATCATGGTTATTTAAATGAAAATATGTTATGAGATTAGGTTTCCTAAGAAACTATTTTTAGGCTTTGGGTAACATTATTATTCGTTGTGATGGTTTTGTCATTAATATTCACCTGTAGCAATTGGCACTACTAAGCTGTGGTATTCTGCAAATACTTCCGTGGAGTTGACAACTGATCATCAGGCCCAGGGAGATTCAAGTGCTCTGCTGAAGGACAGGAGCATCTTCAGTCATGTCTTGCAAAGCAGATGGACTCTGTAGTGCATGGCAGAGTCCTCTTCATACCGCAGACTCTTCATAAAGGGGCCAGCAAAGAGAGAGACAAGTGAAGGTCTGACCTGATGCAGAAGAGCTGCCCCTGGGATGGTTCTGGGTAGAGGAAAACCAGCATGCTGCCATTAAATCATGCAGACACATGCCAAGCCTAGCAGGTGTCCAGTAATGGGCTGCTGGGATTGTGCTGCAATGCACTAAAGTGTTGGAGACCTCGGAGTGACACAGCCAGACTGAGCACTGTGCTAAAGTCACATGTTTATTCACCCACACTGGCAAAACATTGTGAAAACTATCTGTCACTTGATCCAAGTGTTCAGGATTCATTACTACCCACTTCTTTCCATATTTAGCACAGACATGTAGGAAAAAAAGATGTGCAGTATGTAAAAATGTATACAATATGTCATTACTAAAAACGAAGAGGTGCTTTTGTGTGAAGGAATCCCTGCTGGATTTTTGGCTAGCACTGATTCAGTGATCTATATTTTTTCTGGGCTGATTTTCACCAACTGTCCAATTCCAACACATTGTCAGTAAATGTTTTTTTTGGCTTCAACTAGGTTATTGCTCTTTCAAGTGGTAACACACCTGAGCTGGTAAACAAAGTCTGAATAACCCAAAAGTGTGTTCACAACTCAGCCGGCATGAACCACTTGCTACATAACATAGCCCTGCTTCAAACTTCAGTCTCAGACAGGTCTCTACAGTAGGCCAAAGAAGAACATACTCGTACTTAAGAGAAAAGGGGATGACTTTTGCATCCACCTTAAGCTTGAGTCTATTTCTGTCTGGGTGCTTTTTTCAGCTTGGTGACTTCTAGATCATATAGAGAATGCTGAAGGGGTTTTCTTCTCCATTCCACAGATCTAGATGTTCAACACCAGGCAGGAAATACCCTTGTCCTCGCTTTGCATGTTTTCCTGTAGTTTGGTCATTCATGAACTCATGCACACATACATAGCCATTCCCAAACAGCCCGTACTTTGTGGGAATAAGTCTGCACGCAGATACAGGAACTAGCAGGAACAAACCCTGTACAATAGCAGCCCGTATCATGATTCTGCAGATTTGAGACATTCAACATTTGCAGAAACCGTATTAGCAACTTGATATACCAAGAGAAAAAAGGAAAAGTCAAGCACATTCTATAGAGAGTGAAGAGAAAATAGGAAAGCATTAATTTAGCTCCTTATAGGCAGCACTACCTGCTGCTAAGCCAGCTGACATACCCATTACCCACTAGGAATCACACTCTGCCCACATAGGATAAAACAGGAACTGTTTGCTAGTTCAGTGTGGCTGAGTAACCTGTCCTCACAAAGCCCACACTGAAGATCCTCCCGAGTTCTCTGTTGGCTCTGGTGGTGCATGTTTTGAAGTGGGGCACTAAGGGATTCCTTTATGCCACTACCTTAGGAGCATCACAACTTTTGACCCTCATACAAAACCCCTTTGATGAGAAGAAAAATAAATGCCATGCAAGATGAGTATCTATCATGATACTTACACTGCCATGCTGGAAGGGGATGTAACCTAGCTCCACTAACAAAGCAACTGTTGCTGCATTACCCATTGTAAATAACACATATATTTACTTAGGGTACTGGAACAGGATGACATGCATGCTTGATGCTGAAGAAAAGCCTGTTTGTGATTGTTATACTGGAGAGTTTGTACAAGATTAATTCTTAAAAACTAGTTGTGTTTCTTGGATTCTTACAATCTTTAATTCTGAAATGAATGAGACAGCTTGTAGGGTATGCCACCCGATTTGGTCCCACCTGAGCATTTCAAAGACGGAAACGCGAGTTACTACTTAGCTGAGGAAAGAGAAGGAACCATTGATGTGTAGGTCTGGAGGTACTGAAAGCAGTTATCTAAATCTCTGCTTTGCACTGGTTCTCTGTGGTGTGTACCCTCCTGGATCTTACCGGAGCAATACCGTGCTACAGTGGAAGCTAATGTAGAAACAAGTGGTCCACTGTGTTACACAGGGAACAATCCATGCCTGAGAGGAGACAGTTGTAGTAATTTTTTATTTGCCAGGCTCTAATTCTGCCACTCACCCATGTAAATTAAGTACAAATCAATCACAGGATGTCACAAAAGTGTCTCAGAAAGAAATACTTGCTTTTAACAGGACAGAGAGGCAACACATCAAATACACAACAGTTATAATAAACCCAGCATTCTTTATCACCCCGTATGTACGTTCCCCCTGCCCCAATACTCCTGTCAATAAATCACCCTGTGACCAGATGAAAATAACATTCGTTTTCTACTTGCACAGCAACACGGGGAAGCTCTTCTCTAGTTGAGATGAGGGCACTTTCTCCCCTTCAAGAAACTTTCAGAATGTTCCTTTCTGCAAACGGGACAGGGAAGTGTCTGTCCTACTGCTTTTAGCTGAAAGTGGTTTTAGAGGAGTTTTGATCTGCGTGAATTGAAACAGACAAGCTCAGTGTTACCCACCCGTGCAAGCTCCACCGTATGTTACTTGCAATAGTGAAGAGCAAGCACCATGAAGTATCTGGCAGTGGTGAAATGCCCTCATACTGTGAAGCCCATTAGAAGGCAGAAAAAGTCCCTTTCTCAAATGCATTTAGATACCTGCCAAAGCACAGAAGGTGCTTAACTGTTCATGGTTTCAATTTCTTCAACCAAACACTGTGATAAGCTTCAGGTGGTGACAAATGCCTGACACCAAGCTACTTCTTGGCACTAGAACTGTCCTCCTCCTTAGACTCTGCAAGTGAAACAGTGTTTACCCACATGCTTCACCATTCCACGGAAGAGGTACGAGGCTGCACCACATGCAGCTGGCTGGGTAGACAGGGTGCCGTTGGAGGCACTCGGGAACAACAGTCAGTGGAGAGTTTATGGTGCCCAGCACCTTGAAAGAGCACAGAAGATAAAGGCACGAAAATCAAATCAAATCAAATAATTCTTGAAGTAGTTTTCTGCTCAGAAAAGCACCTGGTCATTTTGTGGATAAATACTTTCCTCAATTTTAAAGACAAAAATGTGAATATTTTTCCAGTTCTATAAAGAACATTCACGTTAATAACAAAGCTATTAAATATCCTACACACACTACTATGCTAGAGGCCAGATACTCTGGCCAGAATTCTCTGGCCAGAATTCTATGATTCTATAACTTCTATCTTGCACTCCTTGTCATGAGGTGGGGAATCACCACGGGTGCAGAATTTGACCCTTATGTCCTCACAACACCCCTGTGAGGTAGATAAGTACCATGATATCTTCTTCAGGAGGGGAAACTGAGGCAAAAAGAGGTGAACTGACTTGAATGAGGCTGCACAGCAAGTCTGGGAGCAGAACTCTGGTCATGCCCACAGACGTCTTCGCTGTAACACACTGCCTTACCTCCCACCTAGCGTCATCTCCAGGGCTGAATGAAAAGCATCCACGTACCACTGACAAAATACACCTATTCCCACACCAATCTTTCTGTAGACTACTTCTGCTTCAGAAATGAGATAAACAGGTGCTACAAAATACTTTTCTCACAGGACCTGAACTCCCATTGCTGTCAACCAGCACAAGCCCTAATATCTGGGCCCCTTAAATTTTTACAAGCCCTTCAATTAGAGCCTTTCTCATGCCTTGTCTCCACTCCAAAATTCCACAGTTAATTAATGAGACACATCAGGGGCTAATCCAGGAACTTTCACAATAGGTGTGAAGTTCTATAGGCCACTGTGCATTTCCAGGCTGGCACTAACAAAACACTGGTTGGCATGTAAAACCACATCCTGTGGCCGAGAGAGGGAAAGGCTCCTGTCCCTGCCAGTGCCACAGTGCAAGAAACACAAAGCCAGCCTTAAATCATCATTGCCCAAGACATCAGCTGAATCATGACCAGCATGGAATTATGTTATCTCAACCCTCAATAAGGGTGTCGAAATGCAGTGAGATTTGGGAGTGAAAACAAGGCAATGGAAAACGTGTTGGATGTTGATTTGGAAGGATTCCACCACATGGTTGAGGCCCGACTAAAACGTAACGTAACGTAACGTAACGTAACGTAACATAACGTAACGTAACATAACATAACATAACATAACACAACACAACACAACACAACACAGAACTCTTCTTTCACTAGACAAGTGACAACAGGGATTTCTCTGTACAGCTGCTGGCTTGTGGATGTAAGTATTAGTTAATGAATTTTCAGCCCCTGCCTGAGTGCAGTGTTTAATGCTAATGATTTACAAATACATACCAGTGATACGATAGTTCAAACCACTTGATACAACAGCCTGCCCTCTCTTTATTTAAAGTTCGATAAATTCTAAATCTTGACATTGGTTGGAGGTCATACTTATGATCCAGACACAAGACCAGAATAAATTTGAGTTATTTCGTGCCTGAACTGATGTGTGACTCCCGGAAGGTAGCAAACACTTGACACTGGATCTGAAGTGGTGATGAGACTCTGTACAGGGCTTCGGGCAATAGGGAGTAGTATTAAGGGTCCTTTCCTTATTTAACACATGAATTCTTCACTGCTCACTGGTTAGCCGTGCTGTTTGCCCAGGTTGGGAATGTGTCCAGCTCAAACATGGATCTTCCCCATGTGTTGATGGCCAGTGTGACACAGAAGACTCCAATGATGTTCATCACTATTCCAGATCTAACCTGTAAGGACAAAAGTCCAAACCAACAACAATAACCAAACAACAGCACAGCAAATTGCAGCAAGGCCTATTTGTACATACACAAGACAAACACATGGTCAAATAAATCACAGAAATAGCCATTGTACCCACTGCCCTATGTTCTTACTTAGGTGGAAACACCAGGGAACACACTGTGCACAGCCTTTGAACACTTTGCTATATAACTAGGCTAGGAGATTTAAGGCATGTACAAGAAGTTGTTCTTATTAGTTAAAGAACAGCTTCTGCCCCTTTCAAGTCTCCAGTTAGAAAACCGATAATGTTTGGGTGCTCGGGACAGAACCTGGCACTGTGTGGCCTGGCAGGCAATCAGAGGACCAGAGCCTAGGGCAACTAATTGTTACCTTCTGCTTTCAGCTCCAGTGGAAACAAGGCTTCAGCTACACTCGCCAAAGCCCCAGAAGACTGGAAAGCACTGACTGCATTTTAACTCTTCAGTGTTTAAGAGACTTATGACTTGTCAGTTTTTAATTTCAATTAGGCTGGGCTGTATGTCTGCCAAAGCCTGTGAGAAAGCTACTGTTACTTCAGAGATGCAAATCTTTATTGCAGTATTAACACTGCATAAGAGAGGGGTGTAGGGTGGTAGTTACAGCCCATAAGAGCTTCTTGGTACTTTGGAAATACTCAGCTGAGAAAATTAAACTCTCACCATATTTCAGGATAAAGGCAATGGACAGCTTCAGATAAGACACCAGGTAATTATCATCTTACCATATCCAAAACACGGATGTGGCCATAGGAAAAAACTATCGCATTTGGCGGTGTTGCAACAGGTAGCATGAAGGCAAAGGAAGCACTGAGAGTACAAGGCAGCATAACATACAACGGATGGATCTTGACAGATGCAGCCTGCAATGAAATGGAGACAACGGTGTTCCAAAAGAAAAGCATAAAGAACATTTCCCAGTCCATCGAGACACACGGGCTCATTTTGTTTCCTGGTATATCACCAGAGTAATTTACAAGCATTTTATTCTGAAATGCGCGCATGCTTAAAGATAACTTTGCTCTTGTTTCCTGTCCCACAATACTTAAAAACAATGCTTGATTCTTTCTTGTTGTTTGTTTTGGTCTATGGTATAATTTGGAGTTCTGGTCAAATTTATCCAATGATCTTTTCTTTGACCTCAGACCACACTTTTGCCACGGTAACACAGGAATAAGATTATAATTACTAGGCATGTGGAGTAACGGTCTTAGACATTACATAAACTCTGTGGGACTCAGAATTTAAGTGCCAATTTAAGTCACTAATAGCTCAGCACCTTGATTGGAATAATTTTCCTTTGATGACATTGTCTAGAATAAAGCAGTTGTACTTTCTAAATTAAAGAACAAAGTAGCCTATTTTTTCCTCTATGCTACAATTTCAGTTCTGCTCAGAAAATGCAGCAAAACTTACCAGGTTTTCCTCCATAAGTTTTAAAATTGTTCTGGCTTCCTATGGAAAATTACACATTTCTAATAACCAGGCCCACCACCTTCTGTATTCTAGCATAAAACCATGAAGATGAAGGAACCATTCAAAGGGATGAATAGAAAGTGCTGGATTTTGTTTTGCTTTGGGTTTTTTGTGTGTGTGTTTTTCCTGTTCTGAGTTGATGGTTCAAATACAAAATGACCAGAAGTAACTGACGTTTGTTGATCTGTATTAGAAATGTGACTCTCACTTAACTTTCTCCAGGGCCAAAGGACACACCTTACAGAAGGCTTGAACTGGCTTCCTCTTCAGTAAGGGTGCCATGGGACAGGCATCCTGAATTAGCTTCTTCCCCTAAGAAGCCAGTTCTTGGGCTTCGGGCATACAGGTAGGGCAGACTGGAGACAGTCTGCATTCCCACTTTCTATCTACATGTGATGCTATAAACATAGCAGCAAACACTAACTAAAATTGCTATCTATTATGGTATACTGTCAGACAGACTGTTTCATTACTGGCTTTCAGATTAATGTTGGAGCAACATTCAAGAAAATAAATACAATATTGCTTTGCCATTAGAGACTGTCAGTTTAACACCGATCTCCCAGTTGATAGGATAAAAGGATGGAAGTAATCTTACCATGGATGAAAAGACAGGCAGGAAGAGGGTGGCTGTGGCAACATTACTGGTGCATTCAGTGAAGACAGCTATAATAAGCGAAAGTACTGTTGCAATGGCCCATGGTGGGATAGATCCTAGTGGAGTCATTTGATGACCCAGCCAAGCTGAGAGCCCAGAGTTCTGACAAGAAAAAAAAGTGTTTTTCAGTGAGGCTTCAAACACCTAGCTCATGAACAGGGAACTTATGTCATATGTAATGTTCCTACCAAATAATGCTAAATTACTCCTGAATTATAGAAACACCATCTGGGAAAGTACAATGATCAGCATATTGCCTGGCAACAGCCACTGACAAGAAGTTCAAGAAACCCCACTGTACACAATTTTGGAAGTTATCTACCCACAATGATTTTCTTCCTGACCACTTCAGTAGCGGTTTGGGTTAAATCTGAAGAAATACATCCTTTAAACAAACCTCAAATTGTTCTGAAAATCTTACAAGCGTTATCTATACTTCTATTTTCTAGCCAGGACTGGGATTGGGATGATAACAGAAATAAGAAAGGCTGCTTTTCTGGTCTGTCCAGTGAAGATCCCAAACTACTCGGCAGCCTCCAAGAGGTAAGATAAATTGAAGAAATTTGGTCAGAGCACACAAATTCCTGATAAAAAGGCACAAACATTCACCTCTCCGCCCAGTTTTTGCTAATTTGGGTCTGCCTCCAGATCTGAACATCTCTACTGGGTTTGCCTTTGGATGCATGCCCAGTAATACAGGACCAGATAACAAACCAGAGAAGTTTGCCTTTGAGTCAGAGAAAAACAGATGTCGGGACATACTGCGCTTGCATCAGCCAAAGCAAAACCTCCTCCCAGCAGCAACACAATGCTCCAGGGCATCTTCCTCTGAACCACGTTCCAGTCTAGCAGCGGGGTTGATAAAAATGGTTTTTTTGTATCTGAAGTGAGAAGTGAAAAGCAGAACATGTTTTAGGAGAGTGAAGACATTTTGACTCCTGTTCTGTAAGATACTAGGGAAAGACCCAACAGGCAGATGAATATTACTGAGAAACCTGAACATGGTCAGGGTAATACACGTGAGCAGGGACCATGCCCCAGCCCTGCCCAAGAAGCGAGAGAGGTGAGCTATCCTGAAGAACTGCATGCAAATCAGTACGTGTTTCTGCCGTGTTAGCTGGAGCTGGCTAACTGCTTCCCAGTGTTACAACTCCTCTTTTAAATACCTTCTTCAGTCTGTTCAGGGTCAGACATGCTTGGATTCCAGCCTGTGAACCTGGGTTTATTAGCAGGAAGGATAAACAGTAGCAGGGCAATAAACACAGCAGGAGCAGAATCAGTGATATACCTAAAGAAGAAAAGAGAATATAGCTTAGAAAATAGACATTCTTCTTCTAGAAGATGGCTGCCTTCCAGCATGGCGGTCACTGCTCTTTGTCATCCTGTTTGGGGCTTGTACATTAGCAAAATGGGTCACTAGTTCATGACTGAGGTCTCTTAGACCTGCCACAACACAAACACAGTAATAAAATAAACTAGCTACAATACACATTAATAACCAGAGTCACAGATGACAATGGCTCTTGGGAGCAGGGTTCCTTCTCTGTGGTGAAGCCAAGAATCAACAGCGGTATCCCAAAGAAAGATGTATAAAGAAGTGACCTGAATGATAGTCCCATTGTGCCTTTTATGTTCTTAATATGCCACAGACATTATGTGAAGAAGCCATTCAAAGCACTAAATCGATTTCCCAATGTGTTCTAAGCTAGAAGTGGTATTACCAAATATTCAAATGACACCGCAACTGACTGGAGCTCGTACAAAATACTAATGTGTACATCAGTGTGACTGAGACCAGCATTGCAGAATTTTCTCTTCCTTTAGCAGGTTCAGCTTGCTCCATGTCCCAGCCTCCAGCCTTCATTGCAGTACAAACTGTCAAACAATAGATCAATTGGTGATCTCATGCACAAGTGACAGGATCAAGCCCAGGAAACATGTGAATTCAGACAAGGTTGGAATGAATAGCCCTGCACTCAAAATGGAACGTAGGAGCAAGGGAATCTGATTCACAACCAAGAGCATACAGGATGAAAAAAACCCTAAAAACTTACTTTTCTCCTCTTGGGAAGAGCCTGGTGGCCCAGCCTTTCACAAAGCCTGGGTGTCTGGAAAACCACAAGAGAACCAGCAGAACAAACATTAGGAGGACATTGAATTCAGCATAAGAGATAGGGCCTAATTTCTTCATTTCTGCCTTCAGCACGTTGTATGCAGCTTTTTCTTTAGCGGTTCTCTCTGTCCCACAGCCCCAGCTTTTTTTAAAGCTTTAAGGAAAAGGGAGAAGAAAATACAGTAAGTATTAACATACTAGAGGGATTTAACACGCTTGCCACTCTGAAGCTGTCACTCCTGGGGACAGACACAGACTACAGCAAAGGCCAGGAACAAAGAAATGGCAACAGTGTCAAAGCATTTCACAGGGACATGCCAGTTCTCACAGAAGAATGGGGTCTATGAATGGAAGTAAGTCTCTGTCCAGTTTGGAGCAACCTGGGATGAAAAGCCCAGTTTTGAATCAAGGGTAGCAAAACAGATATGCTACCTCTGCTAGGGTTGAAATTCTCAGATGTGAAATTGAAAAATAAAAAAGGCAATTCTGACTGAACATTAAGAATGTATAAAGCTTTTGCCTGACTGGAACTCCCATGAATACAAGAGGTTTCTACCTCAAAAGTTGCTGTGAAATGGAACTGCTCTCTGTTACAAAATTAATAACTTGTCAGTGCACTTGTTTTATCCAGGGGTTTACACAACATCATGTAGTTAAATACTCACTTGAGTCCAATGAAGGAGCACTGTAGCCAAAACCAAGCTAGTACCAACATTAGAATCATGTTTGGGAATGCAAACCCAAACCAGGAAGCAAAATTCACGATATCATTATTGTTGGGGTATAACCTGAAAAGAAAAGAAAATTGCTTTCTGTATGAATGTCAAAAGACTTAGTAATCTACTCTCCCTTCAATAAGCACTAGTGACTATTATACATGTAAATCTAGGACAACCATTACAAGTAATCATAGGCAACATCTGTAGCCCAACTGAAGTCAACAGGAAGGCAGCCTGGATTTCAGAGCAGAACTTAAATGATCCTCAGTTTTCCCTGTATGTTACTTTAATACATATAGGAGTTCATGTTGATATTTTAGGTCTCAGCAAGACAAGCGCTGCTGAAAGATCTCCCACAGATTCTAGGTAACTTTCACTTGCAACATGCCTGCTCATTTATCCCAAGACAAGACGTTCATTCTTCCTCCCCATTCATTCTAATAAGAGAGCAAGAATTCCTGAAATTAATAGCTGCACTTCTGCTCAACAGAAGACAAAGTTGCTAGTTGGCTTAAAATACTGAAGCCAGTGTTTTAAGAACAGCAATTTTTGTTCTTCCTTGTGTCCACCAATAATGACTGGAGGAAAAATAGCAATAGCAAATTTCCAGCTGGGTATTAAAACCAACAGGTAATGTGGCAGCTGAGGCCGAAGTACTCCCAACAGAGGAAAGCAATGTTGAGGGACTGTTGCGGAGTCTGCAAAATTTCCACTGTAGATTACGTTGCATTTAAATCAATTCCCAAAGTCAGTTTAGCAAAGAGAGTATTTTGTGGATAAGTCCTTTCCTTTACAACAGTATGTGTACAGTTTCCACAGCCACAGCATGGAGGAATAATATTATAGGAAAGCCTAAGCTATTTTTAGCTCTGTTCAGCGTGCCTATGAGAAAAGTTAATCAGACATTCTTCTGATGCTCTTCACTGCAGTTCCTCTGCTAATGTGCTGCATTTCAGTTGAAAAGAGGTGGCAGAAGAACCAGTATCTCATGAGCAACCAGCTGTCTGCCCATTATGAGCAAGTATTCCCAAGTTTCTCAGGAGACCTATAATACCAGCACATATCTGCCTAAAAAAGGCTGAAGCAGAAAAATGAGGCCCATCACTTCATACACATTCCTCATTCTCAGTTCATCTACTGGTTATTGCTTACAGTTTGCAACTGAAACTGTCATCTAAGACTAATCAGTTGGTCACAGAAACAGTAAGATAGTGTAAGTAAAAGAAACAGCAAGAATGACTTACTGATTCATCTGGCCTTTCAATACAATGTTTGGTCCCGTGCCAGTGAGTGTTGCAGTTCCTCCAATGCTGGCAGCATAGCATACACAAAGTGTCATTCCCTTACATATACGTTTCCTCATTTTCTTTTCCTCAGAAGATCTGGGGTCATCAGGAACTTGTCCGTTGCTTATGACTAGACACAAAGAACATGGCTTGCCTCAGGTAAAGTTAGGGAGGCAGAGAGTTCAAGGTCTACAGGCTCAGTGCTTCCAGTTTGTGTATGCCATTTATTTTAATTCAAAGAAAACACAGATATGTTCCTAAATAACTTGGACTCATGTTCATGAGAAGCTGAAGAGAGAGGTTGACAATCTGGGTCTACATGATCCAAGGATGCTGTTGTCCATATTGGTGCCGCAGTTTCTGAGCAGTAATTTGCTGTTTCACACAGAGGCTTACCACCAGCCAGATACTGTAATCACTGGAACCATTCCAATACCACAGTTAGAGCTCAACTAGCTTTAACAGCTGTGAATATGGGCAGAAAAACCCACCGCCCAAAACCAAATTCTTTCCTGGCATAACTGTTAAGATCAGTATGTTACATCCATTTACATCAACTGTGAAATTTTGCTGCTGTGTCCACTGTTCTCTGAGGTTAACAGTCTAATCTTGAAGCCTGACTGGACTAATGGAGCAGGACAATGAATTTATAGAAATTACAACCAGATCAACAATATCAAAGGGTATTTTTTGCATATTTATTACCTTCACTACACATTAAAATAAATTAGTCAGCAAAGGCAAGCGGATCCTTCTAAGTAGACAGAAAACCAGCAAAATTATTATTACTGGTCTTAGAGCAGAAGTCCAGTTTTGGGAGTCAAGAATGAACACTAAGAAGAGCATCTGCAAATATGAAAACTTATCTTTAATACAACTGTTTGGAAGCTAGAAATGAGGAACCTTACAGAGCACTCTCTGACCAAGTGGCATTCTTGCGGGCTTGTGCATCTTAGATAAAAAAGGCATCTGAGCTTTGCACAATCATAGTGCATTCTCCCTTCACAAGTGAGGTAAGAAATGAACCAACCAAAAAGCAGAGATCACAGTTGTATCTAAACTATGCCTCCAAGGTCCAAACAAATATGGCAGTTATGAGTCAATCTCATAACAGGGCAATGTCTAGCACACATAAACACCCCTCTTCTACACTCTGTCGTCCATGGACATGTAAGCCAGAAAATGGGCATGGTGTGTCCCAGGCAGAAGGCTTGAAGTGTGGGACACAGTATGCACTACCAACATTTGCACTCATTCTTGCACACAGTCACACAGAGAATCGTGGCAGATCAACTTGCTAATTCAGTGAAATCAACTCCATGAAAATCCCCAAGACAATCCTTCCTCCTCTGAAAGAGAAAGGCACCACAGATCTGATCTTTAATGGTATTTAATAATATTGCCCTCTGTAACAGCACAGCAGTGCAGTGAAATCGGGACTGAGTTTTTGCGCATGGTTCAAGTCAAGTGAAACCTACTGCAGAACCACAGCATTGACAGAAGGACCTTGTAGAGTCAAGCATCAGGGTAAGATCACACTTTGAAGTGTTCCAAAGAGTAGTTTGTCTACTGTGAGTCAAATGACACCAGTTCCTCTTTTCCATGTAGCTTTTAAAGTATTCCTCTTTCTTCTCCCCACGTCCACATATAATCTGGTCAATAGAGATATGTATTACCCCAGAACCAAAATAGGTTGTGTTTGCACAAAAGTTTTCAAACATTTGTACGTGGCTTAGAAGCTGAATCCTGACTGATAATCACAAGATTTAGAAAGTGGGACACTGGAGGTTTGGACAATATTTCCCACTTCCCTGAGCAGGCAGTTAAGTCTAGGGAGCCTATGGGAGGATGACCCCAGCTTGAAAGAAAGAACATAACAATCTGCATGGGACTTAGCACTAAGCATACCAAAATGGCAGCCACCAAAACTGGAAGCCATTTTGTAAAACCTAAATGTCATGCATTTAGGGATTTTCAGTCAAGTTACCATCCTCTTTCCTTGGAAAAGGTACAGAGAACTCCTCCTAGGTCAGGGAGCTCTGGGTGTAGCAAGTTCAGTAGGATCAGCTCACTGCTGAGTAGGCCCTTACCATGCACTGAAGTGGGATCTGATGCATTCTTTTCCTCCAGCTCAATCACTGTATTTGTTTGTCTTGTTGCTTGTTCCATCATGGTCACATCATACTCTGTGTTGTCCATTTGATCCAGGACAGCCTGGACAATGGGAACCATCATAGCAGTGGTGGCTGTGTTACTTATCCACATGGAAAGGAAGGCAGTGACTATCATAAATCCCAGCATGAGGCTGAAGAGAAAAACAGGCAGAGGAGAAAGGATGAAAGAAAACAGACACTGCTAGTCTTTGTAGTCACTGTAATTTAGACAGTAGAGCCCAGGCAGAGATGTGTGTAGCGTCCAGTAATACAAAGCAGGGCCAGATTCCCTTCTAGGACAGCTCTGTCACCTGCAGTGAAGGAATCCCAGAAAGCCATTTAGCTCCTTAGTCTGTGCATGATTAAGTCTGTCATCATTTTGTCCCCAATGGCAAGCACCTGGAATTTAGCCAGATGCTGGTTCTGGCTAAAGGACAAATAAACTGTTCCTGCTGCCAGATTTCGCCTCTGGAAACTCTGTACAAGTGCAGCTAAAGAGGTTCTTGAAGGTTCCCTTCTCTGCTGACAGTTAAACACCATCCCTAGGCCTCTGCTAAATTGACACAGGCAAGGACGAAGTAATGTAATACTCTTACAGTGCAGGTTTCACCCCAAGAATCATCAGGACCCTCAGTGCAATCCTTTTGTGAAGATTCCACTGTTCAACAGAAATTGCAACAATCAGCCCTCCAATGAAGAGCATGTTTGTGTCATTTAGGTACTGCAAGCACACCTGAAAGACAGAGAAGGTAGGTCAGGGGCCCAAATGTTACCTCTTGTTAGCTTCACTAGTACATGTTGCCTTCCATCCTCTCAAAGCCATTTACTGCACCAGGTCCCATCCCAACATTGGCAGAAGGAGCAGTTGCAGCCTCAGAGCTAACCTCCAGTTTCCCAAACCCTTGATCCCCTGTTCAAGTGCTGAACTGTCTAGTGCAGGGGCTCTTTGTGCATCATGAACCTTCTTTATGGATCATGAGGAGTTAATGAAGTACAAAATGACAGCAGTTTCCTAAAATATTGTTAGGGGCTCAAAGTATTGTGTAGGCACTAGAAATGCTGAGCTCCAAAATGGACTTCCAAAATGGATTTCTCAGCACCTTTAGCAAACATACCTGCCCTTGCCAGCTTACTGGACAGTAGCGAACCTGCACTACAGTACCTAAATACAGCCTCTTTCCCTTGGACTAAAGCACTAGCACAAACAGCTGGAATGAGCTTTGGAGGGGACCCGGTGTACTTGCTGGCACCATGCTATCTACCCTGTCAGAAGTTTGTCCCATGCATTTTGAAATCTCCCAGAGGATATGTTAGCAATGCTCTCTCATGGGATGGGTTATGAGCACACAAGCTGCTAGCACTAGTGGGATGCTTCTCCAGCAGGATCCACGCCCAGAAATGGACTTTCCCCTCTACCACCTCAAGCCCCACACCCTTAACATTTTGGGCAAATGTGTATTTAGTTCAGCATTTTCCCTGAACACTGCTCAATATGTTCAAAAACATCACCACAGAACTGGAGTGCTCTCCTGTCAGCCTTGTTTGCTAAACATTGATGGGGGATCAGAGCAGTGGATATCCCTGTATCAGATCTGGATTGAGCAAGAACTGCTCCTTACTGATTTAGAGCTCCGAACTCCAAGCAGAGGGAAAAATACCACAGGCATGAGGGAGGTAACAGCCAGTGGGATCACTTCAGTGCACCAGTATACAGCCATGATGATGATGATATATGCACATTTGGCCTCCTGCAACAAAATGGAAGATACATTTAAGCATAGAAAACTATTCTTCAAGGTAAGAAACACACTGGTAGCTCTTACAAGGGGCCCAAACACTCCATTGTCTGTAGCTTAAAAAGTTATGCTGAAATTGGTAGCGGAGACATGAGGATTTAAACTTGTGCTTTTAAACCTTGTTCTGAAGTCCCT
>VFFE01006965.1:386029-446830 GCA_008921705.1 Burhinus oedicnemus | reverse complement strand
GGGGGGCTCTGTTCCCCGCGGGGCCCCCCAGGCACTTACCCGCGTCGGCACAGCGACCGGCAGAGGCAACATCAGCAGCGGCGTGAGGAAGAGGATGGCGAAGGACCGGTACCTCAGCAGGGGCCGCAAGCACGTCGAGGCCATCTCTGCGGGGATACACGGTTAGGGCGCCAGCAGGGGCAGCGCCCGGCGCTGCCGCCTTAAGTACGGGGCGGCGGGGCCGCAGCGGGAGGGACATGGCGGGGGGCGACACGACCCGCCCGCGCCCTGACGAGGGCCGGCGCCCCCGCCCTGACGGGACGCGGGCTCCCTCCCGCCCGGACGGGGCCGGCCGCTGCCGCCCTGACGGGACACGGGCTCCCTCCCGCCCGGACGGGGGCCGGCCGCTGCCGCCCTGAGGGGACGCGGGCTCCCTCCCGCCCGGACGGGGCCGGCCGCTGCCGCCCTGAGGGGACGCGGGCTCCCTCCCGCCCGGACGGGGGCCGAGCCGCCGGGTCGCGGCGCAGAGAGGGATGAGGAGCGGGAGAGCGGCCGGAGAGCCGCCGGTCTGGCGCCACCCCAGCGCCCCTGCCCTGAGCCCGGCCGTGCGGTCCCGCCCTCTCCACGGCCGGCCGGCAGCAGCCGTGGAGGGCGGGCTGCCCGCGGCCCCTGTCCGACACCGGGGAGATTTCCTCAGCCTGATCCAGACCAGGTCAGAACCCGCCGGCCCGCTCCATCATGTGGGCGCCGGGACATAACGTGGGGCATTTCCCTCTTCCCCGATCCTTACGTCCGCCTCTGTGCTCGTGCTTCTGCAGACCCTCCATCAACACGGAAAGCTGCTTAACGGCAGTGTATCAGGCTATCACACTAGTTGTGAGAATGTGCTAAGAGAAACCTCCCTGCTCATAGCGCCTACAGAAAGTTGCCAGCAAGCACAGATTCTCATAACACATATTGTATGCAGGGAGCAAAGTGCTGACACAGGGCTCCTCTCAGGTGCTGGACTTTCAGGAGGTGCTGGTGATGCCAAGCGAGGCTCATCTCTCGCTCATTTGCACAGTGGTGAGGAAGGACTGAGCTCCTTTAGGGAAACGGAGAGTTAAAACCACAGTGGGGGTCTCCCTGAAACAAAGGTCTGCGCAGGCATGCATGGCTGGGTTTCACTGCCTATTATTTTGTGCGGGATTGTGTGGCTGCGATCTGGGTTAAAAATAACCCAGAAAGGTTAACTTGAAAGGTTATTTTTAATGTCTTTCATTTCAGTGATTTAGTCTACAGTCAGAATCAGAAGTGATGGCACTACTGAAAGCGTGGCAAGCACTATTGAGGTGGCAGAAAGGAAGAACTGGAGGGACTGGAAACTAGACCAAAGACAAATAATTTGTTTGTATTTTATATTCTGCTTCTGGGATGTCAACAGCCACCTGAAATTGAAGGCAGCGTAAACCATATCTTGACAACTTGATCCTGCAGTCTCTTAGTACAGTCTTACCAAGCAGTTACTCACAGAAATAAAGAACTTCAGATTCCACAGCAAGTAATGAGGGAGCTCTGACTACAGCTTGCAGTATTTGTCCTCTGCTGACCAGAGGAACTTGAGTGACAGAAGTTCAAAACAAGACACTCCAATGTTACTGTTCTGTTTGTAAAAGCAGTGAATGTCCACTAAGGAAAATAGTAGCCAACCGGATCTGGACAGATTCCAAATCTACAAACCTTTAGCAGCAGTCCCTCTGGGTAACTTACCAACACAGAGGAAACTTCACACCAGCTCAAAGCCTAGCAGAAAGTGGGTAATCAGCCAAAACTTGCATTCCTGTGGCCAGTCTCCAATGAAAAAAATGGTGCCTAGTCAACAAAGGATTACAAGAACTTAAATAAGAAAATGCAAAGAGTTAACTCTAAAGGAGTTGTACTAAGATTCCCTTTGATAGACCAGTGCAAATATGATTTGCTGTCTTCTTGTTTAAATGAGATGCAGTACAGAAAATACAAAATAAAGAGAAAGGCCATGAACATGTGTTGATACCTTTAGATGGACTAATCCTGTGAAAGGAGACGTGCGTGCTGTACCTGTGAATGAGATAAGGGACTCCTGCAGGCAATTCAATTAGCCAGTCCATGCCTCAGTGTCCTCTTTTGTCAAGAGAAGGGAATCAATATTTCCTTATTGTGCAGAATTATTGCAAACTTGCCTTCAGTGTGCCATGCAAAGTACCTTCAATGATATGGAACAAAATTAAAAAAGGATTCACAGAAAAGAACAAGCATCTGAATAATAGGAAATCAGACTGAAAGACAGTGGAGTACCCTCTTCTGCTGTTCGTATAGCAACTGTCAAGCCAAAAGGTGTACCTTTGGGAGAAGGGGAAGGATGTCAGAAATACAATGTTCCCTAGGGTTCTTAGGAACAGCTGACTTGGGACAGGGATGAGAAGACGGTGCAGGCCTCCCAAGAGATTATAGAGCAGAAAGGAAGGAGCAAAGGAGGAAAACAGAGAGGTGTCAATCAGGACCAGAAAGTACCTGACCCTTGGATATAAATACCCAATTCCCAATGCTTCTGGTGGAGTTGCCTGGTCAATACCAGTTGAATGAGGATGGAGATCTAGGAACAACATTGAGTCCAGATTTGAAAGAAAGCATGTCTAAACCTCCTTTAACTGAGCATGTTTTTGTCTGAGACCCAGGTCTCAAACTAAGCAACTGTAATCTGCTCATGAATCAAGATCACCATGGATAAACTGAGTTTAGAAACCTAAATTTTAAGGCTGATCATTCCCAGCACTTTGACTAAAGCAAGAGCTGGGAAAAATCTTAACCATGGAAATGAGCAATTTTTATTTCTTTGCTTTTTTTTTTTTTGCAAAAGTAGGCTCCTTTTCTAGAGGTTTGCTTCAGGAGGAGAGCAGGTTGATTTGTTGGAGTGCATGTGAAATATTTGTTCATGAAAAATGTCTGTGCTAACTCTTCTGAGAAGAAATTGAATTAGCGCCAACTACAGTTCCTGTGGAAGTCTGCTAGGAATTCAGTTAAAACCAAGCAAAGCAGCTGGCTGTTGCAGAGCAGCAAGGACAAAGTCCTGCACTGAACTGAACCTATAATCTTGAAAGGTAAGTTCTGACCTTGTTACCCCCTCGCTCAAGCTATCCTGCCACTGCACACTTCATATTTAAGATACCTCCATCACTATTTTATAAACCATTGGAGGTTTGCATGTGTCAATTCATGCTCTACTGTAAGAACCAGGAGGCTGAGAAGTTCACTGAATCCAGATGTTAGTACCACATGTTCACGTATCATCGCAAACAGCAACAACATGGGCAGGAAGAAGAACACTGAGTAAGGACAAGAGAGAAGATGCCTACATTCAGGTAAGGAGGTGGAAAAGCTATGCAGTGCATAGTCAAGATGGAGGAAGGGGAGGGCATGATTGGATGAAATGGGGGAAGAGAGCAGTTTACAATTCAGGCCAAGGCTGGGCACTGCTCTCTAAGGAATCAGCATGCACCAACAGAGGAGCATGTTCGATTTGGCAAGTCTTCCAGCTGTTCCCTGTCTCCCTCAATCTATGCTTACAACTCAGATAATTTGGCACTGGCTGGGTATGAGAGTGCTACAGGAATGGCAGCTCTTTCACATAATTTACCCATGAGCTTCCTCTTCACTGTGCCAAGGAGAAGGCGGCCAAAGCTTGGGCTGCTTACTTTACAGAACTAATCTGTCAGTCAGGCAAAAGGAAGCTGCAGAGAGCCCATCTTGCTTGCAAAACCTCCAGGAGGAGGAGTTTTAGATGGTTCAAAGACAGCATTCAAACAAAAACCTCCCACAGCCTGAAATTCAGCTCATGCTAATTGAGCCCTAACTGCAGGCCTTCCAGAAAAAATCCTTTCCTCCAGTCAGTACTGCTCTGAACATAGCAGAGACCACAGCAGTATTTACAAATGTGTATGTGAGATGTGTGGTTTCATGGTCTTTAACTACTGCTTTAAAGACAGTAGGTAAAATTAGCTTTTGGTTGCAGACACCATTTAGAAGTGGGAGACTGTAGCAGCCTTTGGGCTAAATTTTGATACCCTAGCATTGAATAATATGTGGCTCTTGTTCTTCTTGGTACTAAGTTTCAACTCAGTTTACAAAGGAAATCAAATATTTGTGTTACAAAGAGACTTATGCATGGGTGGTGACATGAGGTGGAACCAGGAGCTGAATCAGGTCTCTTGTACCTGAATCCCTTTCCCTGGTTACTGGACACCACTGCTCCCATTTGCTGCTGTTCTACCCTCATAAACACAGGTATTTTAAAGCATACCAAGAACCAAGGGTATGATGCAGTAACAGAGCCAAGCCCACTTCATGGCTCACTGCCACTGACCTGCTCTGGCTTTCTTGCTGTTTCTCAGCTGGTGGTTCTGGGGCTTATTGGAGTTCACCTTGGCAAAGAAAGCAGAACATTTTTCTGCTGAGTTAGTGAGCTGCATAGGTTCAATGAAGTGTTCGGTGAGCACCAGACCCAGCTGAAGAGACTGGGCCACTTATGGCTGGGAAGAGTAATGGCTGGGACAGGAACAGCTGCACCTTTCAAGACAGCAAATCCATAGATGAGCTTGACAGCATTGTCAAACCACACACAGAGTCTTGCAATCTTGCCTTTTGTACTTCAGATACCAGATTCAATGATGTGAGCCACTGTAAACAGTTCCACTCAGAAGCGGGACACTGCGGCAGACTGGTTAACAAAGGCTGACCTGCATTGTTTGGGTTAGTAGGAAGGGACTAGAAATCAAGTCCTCTTGGAAGGTAGGAATTCCAGGGTCATCAGTTCAGGTGGAAAAATTGGAAAATAAAGATTTTAGTATAGTTTAGGTCATTCCCAAGAAGCTGCTTTTCTGATATATCTTACTCACTAGAAGCCAATCATCCCAGTTATTCCTGTTATTGGTGGACAGGAATGGTCTGTGGCAAGGAGGGTCTACAGGTAGCAGTTAATTCATTAATTACAGATATACATATTTTCCGCCTCTAATTCAAATGCTGTCCAAGCACACAAGTACAGTTTGCCTGTTTAAAAGCAGTCCATTTGACCTAGATAACTGCTATTCCCTCTCAAGACAAAAACTCTCCTCATGTTCTTTTTAAAGTTCTTTCATGTTGCAGGCTCCATGCAACACCCAGAGGTACAAAAGTTTTAACAAAATTATATTAAACAAGGACAGTAAGACCTATCATACTTGACACCGAGAAACAAAAATGAAAACAACAGACCCTGAGACATTCCAGGACTTAGTAGAAAAAGAAGTGTCTTCTACCCAGGCTTTTGAAAATCACATTCAAAAAACAACCAGCTCAGAACTTACCTCTATGTGATGCTTGACTTAAAAAGATGCCTGGAAGAGGTCTTGTACAGTAATGTTATGCGCTGGAAGATTTACACAGAATTTAAATGGAAAGAGTTATTACCGGCATTCAGAGAAAATAACTGTTTCATTACTTTCTGTTTTCCCTCCAATCAGTACTTTCCAGCCACTGCCAGTCCACTGTGTTGCTTTAGGAGTATCTTTCAACTAAGTTCCCAGTGGAGCATCTGATATTTTTCCAAGAAAAGCTTTTGAGACTCTGAACGAACAGTCCTTTCAGTACAATCCCTGTGCCCAACAACTTTCCACATAAAAGCCCTCATTATGAATTTTGAGTCAGTGGGGTTTTCTCAGTCAGTGTGTGTTGCTGATCAGGTTTTCTTGACCTAGAATTGCTTTTTCCCGTATAGTTTGCATGAAGCCCTAAAGCACATTCAAATGCTGTGCAGGCTAATGACTACAAATGAAAAAAAAAAACAAAAACCCCAAGAAAATCACATAAAAAAATTTTGATTTGGAATTGGCAACCCTGTAACCTCTCCCTTAGCTGCCATCTCATTAACATATTTGTTCAAAAGCCTTTTCTCTGCTTCATTACATAATTTGTGTTACAAAATCCAGATAAACACTCATTATTCCCAGGTCTCTCTCCACTAGCTGCCTGTTTTTGTCCGAGTGGGACAACATTACCCCAGGAAGGCCGAGGTGGGTTTGTGTGGCTGGATACTTGCTGTGACCACCGCTCCAGAGGTGGAGGGGGCCACAGCCTGCCCCTGCCCTCCCTGTCGACGGCAAACCAGCCCTGCGGCCCGGCAGCCTGGAGACAGGCTGACAGAACAATGGCTGTGGTGACATCAGTGGGACAAGGGCTGCGGCCGAGCGGGCACCAGCTGTGGTGGGGCGCAGGGCAGCTCAGCAGAGCCTGCTGCCCACAGGCAGCCCTCCTGGGTTTGTTCAGGGTGCTTCCTCTCCCTGACTGCTGGCTCCTGCCAGACTGTGACTGGGTAGACCGCAATATTATGGTTATCAGTAAAATACCATCAAAGGTGAGTTCACAGGCAGGGCTGCCATGCTCCCTGCAGGTTCCGCTAGGCACAGGTGCTGGGCGGGAAGGGGCCGAAGGGGCCTGAGGGCTTCCCACAGCCATTACCACTGCAGACGTGGAGGGGACATGGTGGCCGGAGGGCTCCCTGCAGCCCTCTTGGGGCAGCAGTGATGAAGACAGTGTCTTGCTACCTCTCAGGCCTTTGAGGTGCTGACAGGCGGGCGGCCTGCCACAGCCTGCTGCCTCCCTCCTCAGGGAGTCACGGGCTCACTCGGCTCCTTGGTGGGAGAGTGCAGACATGGCGGGGCGTTGGTGGGCAGAAGCCGGCCAGGGTGCGCTGGTTTTGGCTGGGATACAGTTAATTTTCTTCATAGTAGCTAGTATGGTGATGTTTTGGATTTGTGCTGGAAACAGTGTTGATAGCACAGGGATGTTTTCTTTACTGCTGAGCAGTGCTTGCACAGTGTCAAGGCCTTTCTGCTCCTCACACCCCCCGCCAGCGATGGGCTGGAGGGGGCACAAGGAGCTGGGAGGGGACCCAGCCGGGAAAGCTGACCCCACTGACCCAAGGGACATTCCATACCATGTGACATCATGCTTAGCATATAAAGCTGGGGAAGAAATTGGAAGGGGTGGACGTTCGGAGTGGTGGCGTTTTTGTTCCCAAGTCACCATTACGCATGATGGAGCCCGGCTTTCCTTGGGATGGCTGAACACCCGCCTGTGATGGGGAGCAGGGAATGAATTCCTTGCTTTGCTTTGCTTTGCTTTGCTTTGCTTGTGTGAGTGGCTTTCGCTTTACCTATTAAACTGTCTTTATGTCAACCCACGAGTTTTCTCACTTTCAACCCTTCTGATTCTTTCCTGCGTCCCAATGGGGGCCAGTGAGCGAGTGGCTGCATGGGGCTTAGTTGCTGTCTGGGGTCAAACCGCGACACTAGGTCAGCCAGCCCTGCTGCAGTGGGGCAGAGAACACCTCTGCCCCCAGCTGCTTCAGGCAGCTCCGGGTGGCAACCCTGCCTGCTGTGTAAGCCAGCTACTGTAAATTAAACTTCTTTGGGAAAGAAGGAAGCCGACACCTCGCAGTTCCTCTAAGGACTAACAAACTAATCTGTATGTGGAACTCACACTGAAAACTAATACTTGTCTGGCAATGCTGCTGCTTCTCCTTTAAAGAATTTTTGGCTAAGCAGCTGTTTGGGGTGGAGTTAGTGCGACAGAGGCTTTCAGTTTCGTTTTTTTTTCCCCCTCTCTGCTCTTAGAAGAAAGGATATCCAGCAGAATAAAAAGAAAAATCATGACAGAAGAGAGCAGGTTCTGCAAAAATTGGTAAGAGATCTTTCTCTCTCTCCACCCCTACAAAGTGTGGGGATTTCAAGTTTTCTAGGATTTTCCTTAAAGTTATCTAGGTCTCCTGTAACAGGGGGAGAAGAGGAAGAACCATACGGTAGGACGGGTCTACGCTAGCCAGTAGTAAACAAAAATATTTTGTATGCATTTTCACATTTCCAGGTTGCTCTTTTTTGCTACTCTGCTGTGGAGAGGTTTCTTCCATAGCCCTCTCCCATGCTGCATGTTCTCTTTTTACGGAATATCACTGTAGGTAATTTTGCAGTATCTGGCAGAGGAGTCAGTGCATGGACCATGCCAAACCCAGCAGCTGCCTCGGTTTTCTCTTGTGGCTGATGTTTCTTTCTGTTGCTATGTTTGCAGTTAAGTGATAAAATGTTCATTTTTTCAGAGTAATTGGCCATCTGTCAAAGGATAGAACGCTGAAAGGGGCCATGAAGATAGCATAGCTTGGTGTGTCTCAACTAGTAGTGAGGCCATTGGGCAAATTATATGAACAAAGACTGTGAAGCACTGCAATTAAAAAAAAAAAAAAAAGTCAAACTTAGAAACATTAAACATGAACTTAGCCTCCATTTTATTTGGTCACAAAGAAAACCCAGTGCTTAGCCTTGCACAGAGAGCCTGTGCATTATGTTCTAAAAGGTTGTAGGGGATGCTTTGAATAAAGCAGTTGCTGCACACTGATAAGACTCCGTGGCAGACCTACTTTGCCTAAAACTTCCGATAGATGCCTCTAACCAATTCTTAAAAACTCTGGTGACAGAGGTGACATATTCCCACAGGAAATCCATTCCATTGTTTATCCATCATGATCATGAAAAGCTTCTCCTCATGTCTAAAGCAGATTTCCTTGAGGCAACTTATCTTCTCTAAGAAAATTAGAACAGTTCACTGCCCCAGGGCTTTTTTGCTGTGGCTGCTTTGTCTTGATGCTGGGCTGTTCGTATTTTATGCGACCTCATTCCCTCCACGTTGAGCGACCAGCAAGTATGTTGGGCAGACTGGTTCTGTGGCCCAGACATGATGTCAGAGTTTGGAACAAAGACTGGTGCAGAATGCCCAAATGGCACCAGCTATTCTGCCTCACGCATCTCCTTGAAGTAGCAGAACTGGCAATGTACATGTTCTTTCAGGCAGTCTTCCTGCTTCTGTAGGTCAGAAAGGTTGCATGGGCTTACCTCCAGCTGCCATGTCCTAGTGACCATCACTCTCTTGTGTCAGCCATCAGCACCTCCTGCTGCAGGGTCCTAGGCCCACTGCAGTAAAGGCTTTGACATGACAGAGATACACCTCACCTCCTGTTGCCTGGCACAGTAAGGTCTCTGAGTCTGAAGTGAGGGCAGTGAGGCAGACATCCTAAGACAGGTCCCATGGGATCAGGGTCCCAGGTCGTGCTGGCAGATGAAGTCAGAAAATCAGCTGGTGTGCACATCATTCCTCTAGAAGCTGTTTCTAGGGGAGCAATGGAAGTTTTACACTGCCTAAGGTTTGCACCTGGAAGCTTCTTCAGCAGGTCTTACCCAAGCCCTGTTGAACTGTATCTCAGTTCTTGTCACTAATGCTGTGAACACATTAATTATTAAAATCAAATAAGTGATTTCCCAGATAAACTTAAGTGGCTCTTCCTGAACCCACTGAGCATGGAGACATCTGTGTATCTCAGCTCAGAGGTAGCCATCATCTGAACAGAGCAGCTGCTTGGCTGGGCTACCTTAAATTGGTTTGCTGGGAGCCAAAGAGCTGTAGATTTCGTGATGCCTCAGATGACACCCAGAAGAGGGGCCCTTCTTTTTTTTCCACATCGGTAAACAATGCAAACAACAGCTAGAGCTCTTCCTGAAACAATTGCTGGACAAATATACCAGAAGCTACCAGCAACTGCCCTGTCCCTTTCAGAAGTGTACCTGGTAATATGGCAGAACAGAATGAGTAACAGAATCTACTCTCTAAATGCCTCATTAAGATGAATCAGAAAACCAAATACTTATTTCTAGTTTTTAGTGACAAACTAGTTGAATTGTAAGCAGTTGTACTGGGTCTGGCTGAGATGGAGTTAATTTTCTTCATAGCAGCCCCTATGGTGCTGTGTTTTGTATTTGTGGCTAAAACAGCATGGATAACACACCAGTGTTTTGGCTTTTGCTGAACAGTGCTTACATAGTGTCAAGGCTTTCTCTTTTTCCCCACTCTGCCGCCTCCCCCAGTGAGTAGGCTGGGGCTGACCAAGAGTCTGGGAGAGGACACGGCCGAGACAGCTGACCCAAACTGAGCAAAGAGATATTCCATACTGTACAACCTCAGGTTCAGGAATAAAAACTGCATTAGAGGAAGAACAACAGAATTGGGGTTTGGGGTTTTTTTGCTTCCATGGTGGCTATTGTTCAAAGACTGGTTGGGCATAGGTATGCCTGTGGGAGGTGGTGAGTGATGTTATTTGCTTTGTTGTCCCAAATCTGGGTTCTTTACCCAGTGTGCAAGCCAGTAACACACAGAGCTGAGGTATTTCCAAGTTTATTCCATTAATGTACAGAAATGGGATGCTCATCCCAAAATGGCAGCACACCTTAGTTTCAAAAATCTCCACTTTTATACATTGATTATTACATATTCAAACAATTAGTACATATTCATTGTTATTCTCTTTAACGATTGGTCGAGATTTCTTTGCTTCCCATGTAAATTAGTGCACAAACTCTGTCTTCTTTTTGCATTGTTCTCTTTTGAGTAGGTAGTATCATTTGGGTAGGTGGTCAATCAGTCGGTGGTCACGATCTCCCCCTGCTGAAATTACCTACTTCTCCTCTAGTCTTGGCAGTTTCAGGAGGTTTTCTCGGTTTACTGACCAGGCCTACAGTTCATCACTCTCTTGACAGGAATATCCTACTTATCAGCAAAGCTACATTGTCCTTAATTGAATCATAGATAAATCATGTCTAGTTACTATTTCTCTATTTTAATATTAGCTAAATAATTAAATAGAGTTGGGGCAGTATAGAGGACTTCAGCAGCAGCAGGTTTCCTTGGTTGCTTCAATTACATTTTACATTTAATTGTTCTAGTTAATACCAGTTTTACTACAACAGCTTCACTTGTTTTTTCCCCCTCCCTCTTTCCTTCAAGTATTAAACTGTCTTTATCTCAACCTACAAATTTTCTCACTTCCATTCTTCCTATTTCCACCCCTGCCCCACTGCGTGTGTGGAGTGGTGGTGAGTGAGCAGCTGTGTGGGTGCTTGGCTGCTAGCCAGGGTCAACCCACCACACCAGTTCATTTACTCTTCTCTCTTTCCCATTTATGTGCTCTGTAGCAAACGAGATGTGTCTGCTGCCAATTTCTCCCTCCATGAGGCCCACTGCTTGCGGTTTCTCACTCTCTGTCCAGAATGTGATGAACCAGTTGCGCAAAAGGATATGAAAGACCATCAAACAGAAGCCCATAAGCAGGTGAGGAATGCTACACGTTCTTCAGGGTTTTCTTGCAAATAGCAAAAAGCTCTGCCAGCGCTGAAGGTAGTATGTTGTCTTGGTTTCAGCTCTGAGAGAGTAAATTTACTTTCTAATGATTGCTGTGAAAGGAATGTCAATAATACTTATTGTTTTTAGTTGTTGCTAAGTGATATTTACACTGTTCAAGGACTTTTTTCAGCTTCCCGTAGAGGAATAGACAGAATGATAGAATGGCCAATGAGATATTCCTTACCATAGACGTCCTGCTCAGTGTATAAATGGTGTAAATGGGGGTTAGCCAGGGGGCGGGAATCTGCAATCACTGCTCAGGAGGGTGCCAATTCACCGGGTGGTGAGAATGACCCATGTCATTATTATTATTATTGTTATTTTTCCTTTTCTGTTATTGTTTCTATTAAACTGTCTTTATCTCAACACACAAGGGTTTTTTTCTCCCTTTCCCCTCTTTTTTTTTCCCCCTCTTTCCCCCCACCCTTCTTGGGGAGATGAAAAGGGGGGAGGGAGTGAGCGAGTGGCTGTGTGGTTCTAGTTTCTAGCTGGGGTTAAACCATGACATATGTTCATGGTACTGTGCTCTATATTAACTAGATTTGGACTTCTGTAATTGTTTGACCAGTAAATCTGTAAGGGTCTGATATGACCCTTCAGGCCTGGCTACAGCACCTTTTGATCTTATTGCACACTCATTTTAAGAGAATAAAGCTTCCGCTGTGGTATCTCAGTTTCCCCAGAAATACAAATTACAGATCAAGTATAGATACATGCTCCTAGGGCTTGTGAATTAGCCAGAGCATGCAAGTTAAATGATTTGATTAGAGGAAGACAGACAGTACCTGATCTGACATAAACTGTGCTTGTACAAAGCTATTACATCAATGCACTTTTTTAACAAAACTGAACTGGCAGAGTAAATTTATCAGCTCTTCATATGGTGAGGCAATAGCATTTTTAGTATAGCATTAAGAACCCTGTAGCTAGAGGTACTGTGTTGAAGCATGAATACACAGGCATGACTTTTTATTCTGTTTTACTAGTTTTATTGTTTTAGCAATTCTATTGATTTCAGTTACTTAACAGAACATATGAGTAGCTCTTGTGGCAAACCTACAGAAAACCAGCATACCTCCTATATTTTCAGGGGGGGGCTATTATAATTTAGACTAGCTGCGCATTGGACCTATACTTTTAAGTTAAACCTCAGTGAAAAATTTGAATCCACGCTCTTTATTTCACATCACACTCTGCATTTCACATGGGCACATTTGAGAACTGGATCCCTGCACAGAATGACAGCTTCCTGCAGAATCATCAGATATCAGTTTTCCTCAAAATTGCACCAACACAGCTCAGGCCTGACAGAGAAACAAAAATTCACCAACAGCTTGTCGATAATTGGGATGAAAATGACAGGAAGATCATGTCAGCAGCTTGAAGCTGTATTGACATATGAAAGCACTAACCATCCTTCTATGCTCCCAGTGAACTGCTGTATGTTTTGCTTGCAGGTCAGATGCAATCTTTGTCACCAAAGCATGCAGCAATACCAGCTGGAGCATCATGAGGTACGTATGGAGTGCAGTACTTTCTGCCTTCTAGGCTGATCCCTTTGACCAGCCACCAAGAGTCACACTAATGGGTTCAACAGCAAAAACATGTAAATGCCCGACTCCTGTCCTGGACCATGAAGAAACTTAAACGTCTCAACAGTTGCAGTGTTTTGGCATACCTTTTCCCCCTTGCAAATAAGTATATCCCATGGTGGTTGCTTATCCAGTTGTGATGGGACAGTCTGTTCCAGGAGATAATCTCTTACTTTCCCATCTTTGGCACCTCAAGCTGATGTTCTTTGAGGGGTTCTCAAAACATTTCCATCCTGCCCCCACACTCACAGTACCTGTTCTTCCAAAGGAGTGGTTATACAAAGTGAGTCATCTCTCACACAGGAGCCTTGCATGGGAACTACATGAGTGCAAGGCCAAGGAAACAGCTAAGGAGGAGATATGCAAAAGAATTGGCAGAGGCTGGGAAGTGAGAGCAGCCTGTCCATGCTAGCTGTAGTCT
Source organism: Burhinus oedicnemus (assembly GCA_008921705.1). Lineage (NCBI taxonomy): Eukaryota > Metazoa > Chordata > Aves > Charadriiformes > Burhinidae > Burhinus > Burhinus oedicnemus. Next base: position 433,564 of record VFFE01006965.1, on the reverse strand, counting down.
AACCATTTCAAGGAACCAAAGCAGTGAAGACACAGCAGGATTCCCCTGGTGGTGGTAGCTGAAGTATTGGAATTTTCTAGGTGGGCTTGTGCTCTGTTCCTAACCTGTACTGACACAGAACATCTTCACTGCTATTGATTCCCATTTGGCCTTATATTGCCTAAATCATCCTAAATTAAAGATAGCCTAGACAGGTGAACTCCTAACACAGTTAAGCCTGCACTTGGTTGTGTAGATATACCTTAAGGAGGGCATTCTTTAGCATTCAGTCATTGCTGTCACCCAATGCCCTCTTTTGGTATTGATAGAAAATGTACAATAATTTCCTCTCTTCATGTGCAGACCAAGGAATGCCACAAACGGGCAACAAAATGCAAGATCTGTGAGCTTGAAATGCCCTTCAACAAGCTGCAGGAACACCTGAACACCTGTGCCAGCCGAACGGAGCGATGTTGGGAGTGTAACAAATACATCATGTACAAAGACCAGAACAAACACAAAGAGATTTGTCAGAACAGTGGTCTGTCCTATCATAAGGATGTGAACTTTCAAACCAGTGAAGCATCCACTAATGCAACATTTATTTCCCCCACTGGTAAGCAAAATTGCTCATTGTCATGGACTGGGTCAGCTCTGTTAAATCTCAATGAAAGTTCTCCTGCCTTCTCTACAATTCTCAGTAATCCAGACTGGAGGGGATTGTTGTTTAACCAACCTCAGTGAAAAGGCCGGGTGTTGCTTTCTATTATACTGGTTATTATAAAGCCAGAGTGGTTCCACTGACTGGTAGCTCATTGGCTATGTTCTTTTATGCTTCCCTTATATCCTGGAAGTGAAATTCCTTTTGTTGGAAAATAAGTGGAACTTCTTCATTTTTCTATTTGTCACACAGGAGAAAATATGATTTAGAATTTCCTCCTACTTCATATATAAAAGACAGTGATGCATACTTTGATTTCTTCAAGTTGAGAGCAGCTTTATTAGGCCTAAGGTATTGGACAGATTATGTCAAGAGAAAAAATGAATCCTGTCAATGATTCCAGAAAAGAACAGGCATCAGTAGGTGGGGTGGTTGGCAAAATAAACTATAGAGAGCAAAACCCCCTAGCAACAGAATTAGCTAGGCCAGGGTAGGAATGAAGCATCTTGAGCCGCGAAACATGGGGATGGAGTGGAACTTCAAATATCCTGAAGTTTGTGAGAAGGGATGGTGGATTGGTTTTGAGTGGTGCCAAAAGCAAAATGTAGTCACGGCTTTAATTCCTTCTTGGCCAGTGGAATCAGCATTTTGTGTTTCTCTAGAACTGGTGACCATAAGTGGATCTGAGCAGCCTGTCTAGATGACTAGTGTCAGTACTGTGTTTCTCTTCTTTTTTTTTTTTCCTTCTGAAGGTACTGTTGGCAATCATTGTCAGAAGTGCAATAAGTCATTCCCAGATGACCAGTACTCCCAACATCTGGTAAGCAGATTTGAAACTGAACAAGAGAATGGCCTGTGCTTAATTTCCAGCCAGGTTATTTGTCTGAAAAGCTATATATTAGATAAGAAAGAGCGGTGTGTCTTGGGTCTTCAAACTATAGTTTCACGATACAATGTATTCAGCTGAAGCATCACTGTGAGGTGGTGTCCACTGTCCCTGCCCACGACTCACATCTGTTGCAAATCACAACATACTACGCAGCTGAGTGTAATGCCAATCTTCACCTCATTGTGCATGCTCTCTTTTAACAGAATAAATGCAGTGCAGCCCATAAGCTGCCAAAAGTTCTTGCTGGCCAGTCAACTTCAAAACTCAGCAGTGATCCACCACAGTCTTCTTCCTCCCTGGCTCCCTCTTCCTGCTCCGAGAATGCAACAGCGTGGAAGGATGTCCGTCCCAAATCGAAAGAAAGGGACCAGCCATTGACCTCCAAAACTTTGCTTAAATCCCGAAAGAAGAAAAAGATTGGCTTTCCCTCTCCCACAAGAGGCGGACTTTCCACATCACCTGAAGATCTTAAAGAGAGCCAGTCTTTTGACATGCTAGTGACCTGTGCCCATTGCAACATTCTTCTGCCGCTTCCAACCCTTCGGAAACATGAGGTGAGAAGTGACACATTGAACTCTGCCTCCTACATGCAAAGGGCCGTACCTACAGAGTCACTACTTATCTCCACACTGCCTGGAGTCCCAGTGCCCATTTCTGGATTCCACAGCTTCTTGAGATGCTGGCCATAGGTACACTCTCTATATAAAGCATGGAATTTGTTAATTCCACTGACTGTGCTCACATCTACACAAACAAGATCCGTTGCCTATAGTCTGCTTGAGTTTTAGGAAAATAATATCCATGATTAATTTTAAGCTCCAATCCTGGAAAGTCTTCAGCAACTGTCCTTATTTGCTGAAGGCTGATACTGTTCTTGCTAAGCAAATAGTATGATTTGCTGCATCAGAGATGGACCTCTAGATAATTTTCCATCCCAACAAAGGGACCCAGTTGCCTCCCTACTGAATATGATTGCACGTTGAATATAATGTTAAATTCTTCTCTGATATGACTGTTACTCATTTTTCTAGATCAAATGTCTACGTTTGACATCTTTGAAAAATGCTAGGATGAAATAAAAATCAAGCCATGGAGAATAAGGTACTGCAGAATTTCAGAAATTTAGAATAGAATTCATCATTCAGGATTATTCTACATTGGGTTAATAGGAACAATGGCATATTTTGCGGAGGAAGTGCATCTTGCAAAGCTAATACTCAGAATATCACAAAGCTCTTTAGATTCCAACACACAGTGGTTTCTCATGAGGTTGCATTAAGCAAGCATTGCTTCAGAGGCAGTGTGTTTTCACTCTCTTGACTCAGAGTAACATGTATTGTGCCTCTCAAATTATGCTACTACGAACAGTGCAGTACCTTCCCTGCTGTAAGCAGAGATCAGCACAAAAGATTTCACAGAACAGATGTTCTGTCCCAAGTCTGTGTGCCCCAACACTGAACGGAGACTTAAAGAATAGTTTCAGAAGACAAGACATAAAATTTTTTCTCCGTAGTAAAAATTACATATTCAGTAGAAGCGTTGATTTAATTATGCCAGACAGTACCTCCAGTTGTGCTTGTGCTGATCCATAGGCAGTAAGTAAGTCTCTTTCCTCACCCTGTCCCAGACAGGCTGTGAATCTTAACGCTTCTCTGTTTGCTAACATTCCCCTCTGCTTTTCAGTTCCTAAGCAGTATTGTTTCCTCTCAGTCCAATTAATTAAGTGAAACTGGAAGCAGTTCTTCTCAATCTGTGCTTTTTCTGCTTGGTTCAGTAAATGAGGTATTACTTCTCCCTGTAAAACTTTCCTCTCCTGGTAAATTAAAGAGAGAAAGCACCAAAGTGAGAAATAGGGGTTTTGTCTAGTTTTGAATTACAGGACTCGAGTCTTGAAATAAAAGTAAGTACATGGTAATTACATGGATTATTTGACTTGCATTGTGGTTTTCTTATATTTTTCAACTGAGTGATGATATAGGAAGGCTGTAAAACTGAAACTTTAAAATCACTCATAACTGGGCTTTGTTTGTTTTACAGAAGACTTTCTGCAGTGCTCATGATTAAATCTGGAAATAGAGGCATGTCTTCAGACTGAAGCTTCAGCTCAGCTTTAGCAAAAGGCACTGAAAGTGCAATAGGTTTATCAACAAATAAAAGTGACTTACTCTCTGGATAGAGAACAACGAGTGACTCAGATTTTTATTACTCATCAAGAGAGGCATTTAAAAGGTTTCACCAGACAACCAGAAAAGTGATGGGGGCTCAACTGCTGTTGTCGTTTCAAATATTTCTATGTAAGCTTTCCCGAGGAATGTACTTTTCCCACCTGCTTCAGGAAGGAGAGGAGCTTATTTTAAAATGTTTGTTCTGGAGGAGAGAAGAAAATAGGGAATTCAGAATTCCTTGTCATGTTGAGTGCCACCAATTCCCCTTGCCCTCACTGAGAGCCGAGACCTTAGTGTTTTTCAGGGCCTGGCCCAGTGAAATTAAAAAACATTAAATTCTGCTCTCCTTCACTTCAGTGAACCACTGAACCAAGGGCTAGCGCAAAGAGCTTAGTCTCAGGAGATTGCAGACACATCCAAGGATAACTGAGGGTGTTCGTCTTCTGATATACAAATGGAAACTGATAGAGCCCAATGGTGGAAAAGTTAGATATGAAGAATGAGTGGATGCTTTATGCTAATGTTCGTGAACATTTGCGAAGCTGCCTTTGCTGCTTGGCATCTTACATCAAGAAACACCAAAACACGTTAACAGAACAGTTTTACTACAAGGTGCCATTTTCCTCTCATCCACCTTTAGCAGTGTTCAGTCTTACAAGCTGATGTGGAACTAATGTACATATGCTGACCTATAATTTGAGTAACGTCTTACTTCTCAGATCCAAACTTGTTGATATCTGCATCATTTATGCACATGCACACATAGGCTGTGAAGTCAGGCTGTGTTAATAAAATCTCTCAGTGATTCAGCAAGGGCCCAGCAAGGTCATTTATGCATATCGCAGGCATATCTGTATGGGCAGGACTGAGCTGAAGTGCACCAATGGACGTTCCAAGAGTAGATACTTCCACCTTTGTAACCACTGGGCTAGTGCCAGCATCGTGAGTGGGACAGTGGCTTGTCACGCGGCCTGACAAGTGTTAGTGACTTCTGAGGCTCCCTTAACTTCTGCAGCATAGAGACTGTTTGTAACCATCAACAGCTTTTCCTACATGCCTTCAGGCCGCATTAATCCCAGTCTGAAACTCTGCATCTCAAAGGCCAAGAGTGCATAACTTCCCTCCCTGTCCGTCCCAGATGTTTTGCTGATCAGGGTCTAGTGAATTGCATTTGCAATCTTGCAGGAGTGCTCTGACCCCATTTAAGGAGGGGTTTTCAAACAGAATTTAAGACCGTGCTCTCATGGAGGTTTATTTAAAGCTTGAAAAAATTGTTCTGAACTTCTGGTAAGGAGATCTAACATTGAACATGGTGCTGTGAGACAGAATTTTCTGTATTCGGGGACAGAGGAAAGGGCTGTGAAGGCATGTCTGTTAAAGCCGTATCGCTCTATGCAGAAATTTATCCTCTTTTTTTCTGCACTCATTAGACTTTCACATAGTTTAGTATTCTTAATATTCTTTGATACACATCACAGCAATGGACTTGATGGATCTCCACAGAAGCATAAGCTCTTTCACTCTGTTGTGTATTTTGGGGTCTGTACAGGTTCCAGCAAAGCTGGACTTATCAGGCCTCCCAGCAACTCTTTTCTTACTGTTCTTTGAAGTCTGTTTGAAGAGGGCTGGTAAACGTAACGTGGTCTGAAGAGAATCCACAGTAAATGAGTAAAACAAGCTTGGAGACAAACTGGGCAGGCAGCTTACGCTCCACCAGCATTTTCATCCCTTTTGAAAAGGAACTTTTGAAAGCTTTGGTGCCCAAATGCAAAGGAAGATGTTTCACACCTCGAAAGAGCCCAATTTACCAGAGAGGACAACAAACGGGCAGGAACAGGCAAGTAAGGGGATGGTGCTCACACCGGCCCTGTTATCACAGGACAACTGCAGACTGATGCCATGCTCCGACAGCACAGGACAGCCATGGAGTCACACCTTGTACTGAGAGGTGGGAACCAAAGTGGCCGTGTCTGAAAAGTGTCACAAAACTTACATTAGAGCACAGGGCCAGCTTTGTCCTTACCACCCCCTTTTTTTTGGGGGGGGGGGGCTGGGGGTGAGGAAGAAGGCCTAGCTTATTAAAGAAGTGGTATTTCCTCTGCTCTAAAAAGCACAGCAGGACTTACTTCGGAACTGCAGGCTGCAGTGTCATCGTGTGGCTGTTGGTGGTACTGGACGAGCTCCTGCCCGCGGGCTGCGCAGCACATGCCGTGGTTACTCTGTCCCTCCCAGGCTGCACAGACTTTAGCACTGTTACCACTCAGTAATTAATAACTTCAGGCTCCCAGCAAGGTTAAGGGCAACAGCAGCCGGATAAAGACACCAGCAAGTCAAGTGTCCGAGGACTGGTGCGCTCCTAAGGTCTCCCTGTGGCACCTTTGGTGCCCTGTGTGCAGGTATGAGAGCTCGCTGCTAGGAGTTTGTCTCAGCAAGAAGAGAGCCACTTGTGAGCCCCCTGAAAATATGAGCCAAATGAAAACGCGACTCTGAAGGATCTTGAAAATACCTGAAAACAATCTGACTCCTTCCTTCTCCCAGGGTGAGGAAATGGCTGTCACAGCCACATGGAATGTTACCCTGGTCCTGGTGGTGCTGTGCTCACCCTGTCCAGCAAGGTGACCCCTGTTCCCAAGCTCTGTGAGCTCCTTGGGGACAAAACAAGGCTACTCGTTTTTGCAGAATGACTTCTTCCTAAATTGCTGAGCTCTAGAGGGAGGGTGAAGGACCTGTGCATTTGCAGAGACGAGGACTGTATGAAAGCAGCAGTGGCCTACACCTACTGCGACTCTGAGGGTCCATAAGGGATATGGATCGGGTACCACAAAGTTAAGGGTGAGAAGCAAGCTTCCTTTCTCTTTTGCTTTCGTTGGTTTCGAAATTCCCCAGATTTGTAGTCCAGTTTGGTGTGACAGCGGAAATAGCTTTGGTCACTAGGTGGCAATAAAGAATCGATGCGCTCTGCCCCGTTCGCCAGGGAAAGTTTGTAAGAGCTTGGCCTAGATTTGCCCTGGGAGAAAGAACTGGAAGATGCTAGAGAAACAACAAAAAATAGGTTTGCAATCATTCTGCTTGGTAGTGAGGCTTTGTTTTGTTATTGTCTATTTCTTTAAAAAAAAATTTAGATAGGTTGTATTTACCAAGCAGAAAATGGCGATGATTTAAAATGATTAAAAAGTATAATTCTGAGTAAGAAAAGGAAGCTCAAGCTCACCAGGACAGGTACTCAGAGAATATGGCATCATACTCCTGAAACACTGCTGATGTTTCAAATACACTGGGATTTCAGTGTTTTACCCTGAAGCTTAAGACACGTTTTTATTCTTTAGCAGTGGCAGGATGCAATCCATTTCTATAGGATGCTCCTTCCCCGGTAAAAGCTTACCTACATGCCTCTCCATACATTTTTTTTAAACAATGTTTTGTCATCGTGAAAACTTTAATGCAAATCTATGAGGTACCAGAGTGAAGTGCACCTTGTGTTTGTCCATTTCCTAGGTGCTGTATGCTGGTGTCTTCTCCTCCACTACACTGTGTGTATCTTCGTCTTGCTTGAAGGTTAATCTCCTTTGAAGGCAGAAGTTTTGTGTGTACAAAAAATTGCAAAGTCAGCTGGCATATCCTACTCCCATATACTGTTGTGATTTGAGAGCAAGTGTTACGGCAAGCAGAAGGAACTAAATGAAGAAATTAAACTGACAATATACCCTGCAGTGAGCTGATGGGGAGCTGAATGACCTGTTTTTGGATTTGGCCGCTGCTGCTTCTCAGTGGTTCTGTTGCAAAGGACAATGTGGGATCTCAGTACTTATTGCTGTCTCCTATGGGATGTAGATGTTCAATAATCCAGAAGGTAAAAGTCGGCTGTTAAGAGCCAACACAAGGCCCCCATACCACTTCAGCATGTTTAAAGAAAAAATAAGCAGCCTATTTTTTACAAACCATACCCAACTATGTAACTTGCATCGTACCTCATGACTGACTGTTCTCATTTGCTGTTGAAGGGCTTTCTGGGTTGCTTGAATTGAGTTACATTGGGATAAATCTTGGCAGAAACTTGAGCCCAACCACTTTTTTGATTATCTAGAAAAAACCCACAAAACTGAAACAAACTATTAGATAGATGACTGGGACTGGTTATCTCCTATAGTATATGAACATTTTTCCCAGCAATTCAGAAAGTAATGCAGTAAAAGTCCAAGTAAACAGTGGGGGAGATTGAGTGTTAAAAGTAAATGAATTGGGTGACTGCCAGTAATTTCAGAGCTGTGTATTTCTTTGATTTCAGAAAGGCATGTTTCCCCCAGTCTGCAGGCCTAGATGCTGTCTTTGCCCGGATGTGTGCAGAAGCGGGCAGCTACGTAGATCAGTTCTCATTAACAGCTGTCAAGAACAATCTTGTTCCCTGGAAGAGAGAAGAACACGTTAAAAGGATAGCAGCCTTACATATAGGTGTGCATCCTTATGTGTCACACCATTTCATTCTTGAAGTGCTGCTGGCAGATTCCTCCTTGGATCTAATGCAAACTCTTTAATGCAGGCCCCTTACAAGGTGTGGGTAGAGAGCAGGTTAATAAACATGCCAGTCAGTCGGGCCAACAGCTTGGTTTTAAAAGAAAATTTCAATAACATTTTCTTGGCTTTGTAAAAAGGTGGCATTTCATTTCTGCACCATGAAGTATAATGATAGTGGTTCGCGGCTGATGATTGTGAAGGCTTGGCAAGCCCATGGAGATAGTTATTGGAAAAATGTTCAGGCTGGCTGTCGAGAAGTTGCACTCGTACCCATCAGTGTGAGAGAGGCAGCCGGAGGTCTGTGGTGAATTCTTCAGAGGCTGATTGGACTAAAGATACGCTTAGCCCTTCTTGGAGTTACCCTGAGACCAAGCCTCAGTGCAGCTTGGGTGGATCATGATAGTGCCTCGGTCCTGCAAAGACAGTAATTGCCGGCAGGATTACTCCAGTGAGCAGGACTGGGGACTGTCCTGCAACTGAGTGTGAGCAGTGCCATGGTGCTACCTGCTGTGAAAGTGTTCACGTCTGTGGGCAAAGACAGAGAAAATCAGGTACCCTGTCTGAATCAGAGGATGTAACTGGCTCCAGAAAGGTTTTTCGGTTCATTTGATTCTGCTGCAGTGCACATGTTGTGATCTAGGGAGAAATCAGTATTTGCAAATCAGTAGAGCACCACGAGATTAGTCTCCCAGAGCTACAGATGCCTACAGAGGAGATGGCTGCAGTGCTGTAACTACCTCAGGTCTTTCAGACCCAACAAGGGCCCTGGGATGTGATTCTTTTGGCCCATTTTAGACGTTTACTTCAGGATGAGGCAGAATACAGAATTAATCATAGAATGGTTTAGGTTGGAAGAGACCTTAAAGATCATCTAGTTCCAACGCCGCTGCCATGGGCAGGGACACCTGGAAGCACCTGGTTTTCTCTGTTGACTGCAAAGGGTGTCTCAGTGACAAGCTCAGAGGTAGACCTCTGCATGTCCGATGAATCACACCAAAAATACTACAAACATTTGAAAGAAGGCAACTGTCCATCTCAGTCATTTTCTAAGACCAGTTCTTTCCACATCAAGGCAGGTGCCTTCTTAGGTAAAGTAAGGAAGACATAAATGAGAGATGATTTATCAATTACAGGTTAATACGTCAGCAATTATGCTTGTGTGAAGCCTTCAGGACCAGAGTAGGTTCGATGGGTGCTTTTCGAATCATGCTTATCTGCAAACTATTATCAAAAGTGCACTGTACAGTGCACTTCCTCCGGTGCAATTGGCAGAGGCTGTGCAGCCAAGAAGCATGGCTTCGCCGTTTCTGCTTTACTGCAGCCTCATTCAGTTACGTGCTTTATCAAAGAATTAATGGCAAATTTAGGATACTGGTCTGTGAGGTGCTGTGCAGACAGATAATGGGTTCTGCATTTTGTCAGCTTTCTGCATTCATTATTTGCTTGTGGTGGACCTGACTGAGCAAGGGAATCCCTTCACACAGTTCAGGAGCATTGGTTTATGCTCACAGATGCTTGCAAATTAAGCACAAACGTCAGAAAGGGAATAACCACCATAAATACTCTATGTGGGCATCACAGCAGAAGCAGGTCTTTAGAAAGGACTTAAATACAGTTGGAGCAGAGATTTTATAGAGCAGTTGTGGGAGGGGGAAGTTAAATCATGCCTAAAGTGTCACTGCCAGAATCTGAAAAGGGTCTCATTTTCCTAAATATTTCTTACACAGAGTGTGGACAGTCATAGAACCCTTATAATTTCTTTTTTTCTTCTTATTGAAAAACCTATAAACAATTTTCATTTTTGGGACCCTTGAAGCAGGCAGTGGCTGCAGGTGGGATGCTGATGTCAGTGCAGGGCAGAGAGGGCTGGAGATTCCTCACAGGTGGCTCTGATGGACACAGGTGAGTTTGGGGTGACAGCACCCATTGACCCTCACCACCAGTGGCATTTTCGGAGCAGAGGTGCTAGTCCTTTCAAGGGAACAAAGCGGCTCACTATCAGGTCACAGTCTTTATGTCTTTTTGCATGGCTACAACACAAGTCATTTTAATCACTGCAGTTGGCTGAATTGACAGCATGCTTTGTGAAGGGGGTCAGTTGAGGTAGCTGAGGAGGTCCTTGCTGAGGGATGGTCGTCCTTCCCAGTGGCACAAGAATCACGTGAGGGAAAAAAGTGCAGATCAGGAGGTGATTAAAGACATGTTATAGCAAGCACGCGCAAGGGACCTGAGTTCAGGAAGCAAGGGCAACAGCAGTTAAGATGTGCCTCATTTTCAAATGCTCGTCTTTGTAAGCTCTGCAGGTTCCCCACACGTAGGCTGAGTGTGTCTACACATCTGTAATATTTCCAGATGTTTGAAAACACATATACACATCCTTTCAACCTTGTATAAAATATATAAATAGAGGTGCACAAATAAATATAAAAGATTATGGTTTACCAATCTTTACAGTTTTCCTTTAACTGAGACAGGATTTAAGACAAGAGCCTCTTTCAAGCATCCGTCTCGATTTCCGAACTCTCTTCATGTTACCTCTATTTTTCTCATTGTTAAGATTTTCATTACCTCATTGTTTAGAAACATAGGTATCTCCTTTACTTCTGATACCAGTTTGCCCTAGGGCTGACAATGCCATAGGAGCCTGGGGGACCCAGTGGTATGTGTCTTACACCCTTGGTTTCTGGGGACTGCTGGTGCGAATTTCATGGCTGGGATTTTCATGCAAAATGTGGCAGCAATTGATAGTGACCACACAGCACGGAGAGATGCTGCTGCTTAGTATTTTAGTATTAGTATTTTTGAAAAATGGAATCCATATGATTGGGAAAGCTGTAATATACTGATAAAGACCAAACTGAAACACAAGAAAACAGTGGAGGTTTAACTGTGTGCTGGTAAACAAATGGCAGCGTTCTCATTCTTCTTGTGTAATTTCACAAACGCCAACGCCGGGGAAGGAAGAGGCGCCAGCCCAATGCTGTTTGCTGGCAGGCACAGGGTGACACCCGTGCCGTGGGTGTTTGCAGGTGTGCTGTGGAAGCTGGTCCTGGCTGGGCCCAGCTGTGGCCAGGGCTCAGCGGGGAGGTATAAAAAGGATGAGAGGGCACCACGCACTCCTTTGGCATTGCTGCGGAGAGGAGGTGCTTGTGGAGTAAGTATGATGTACGTTCAGGAGAAGGGGCGCTGGTGTTGCTAGCGGAGAGCAGGCTGGAAGCTTTCTGACTAAAGTGTTCCAGGAAAATGAAAAGCAGTCTTAGGGACTAGATGACCTCTACCGTCTCTCTGTCTCGGCTTCTCTTTGTATGATCTGAGCTATCAGAGATTTACCATGGGTGTGTGAGCTGAAAAGTCATAGATTCAGCTTGTTGAAAGCTAGAGACAGCAGCGGGTGGTTGACTCCTGGTGCCTGTGGTGGCACCTCCTCTGAATCTCCCTGTGATTCTGGGCAGCTCTACGCTGTGCTTCTGGAACAGTGGCGCGGTGACAGTCTGGTAGGCGAGGAACTTGTGGAAACGAGGTTATAACAACGGCAGTAAAGAACTGCAATTGGCATCAATTCAGTCAAGCCCACTAGCAAGTCACGATGGGGGAGGGCAGGAGGAAATAGAGGCTGCTGAGGGACTAGGCCGCCTGCTGCAGCTGGCACTGGTGGCTCCGTTCACCTTTCACTACTTTCACGCCTGTGCCATAAAAACAAGGGGACTACGGTAGGTAGGGGTCTCCCTGCAGCGACGGCAAACCTTTCAAAGAGGCAGCAGAGCGGAAGGAAATGCATCCGTGGGCTGTGGAAATCAGTATCCTGCAACCGCGTAAAATCCCAACGAGCCGCGTATCTGAGCCGATGGCCGGGCAGGCAAGCAACGGCAAGGTTTGCACCGGCAGGTGCTGTGTGGGCATGTTCCTGCTCTTCTCTGCTCTTTCAACAGAAAAGTGTCACTTCTTTTTCTTTTTGTGAAATGGATGCGGCTACTCCCACAGGCCCGCACAAGATATCAAAAACTGGTTTCCCGTGACTGGAGGCAGTGCAAGGAAATGAGATTTCATGCTTTGTGTTATATTTGGAGATCACAGAGGCGGAGGATGGGACTATAACATCATAAACCGCTGTATCAAATTTTGACTGGGGCACGGTTCCCTCTAGTACCTCTAGACATCTCCTCGGAGGAGAAAGGTGGTGACTGGACTTGTTTCTAAGTAGTCCATTTGCTGTGCCGAAAATCACTTTTTCTATCAAATGTGAGGCAAGTTTCATATCTCTTCTTGATTCTTAGAGTTTGTTCTGCCTTTACTAGCCAGAAGTTACTCATCCCTAAGGCTTGAACTTCTTGAAAGTTGATTGTCATTGCAATAGGTCAGATTACACTACCCCATAAGGAATTTTCCACAGAAGTAACTTGCTTGTTGCGCAGAGCTTGGAGCCCAGCGCCAGCACTATCAACATATTAAAGATGCTTTTCAGGAATAGGGAACGTATTTTTTGTAATGGCTTGCAAATGTGAAGAGCTGGTGTGGGTGTTAGAGGAAACATGGAGCAGAGGTGAAGGTGAGGAGTGAAAATCGCTCTTTTAAAAAAGCAGCTGGTAACGGTGAGTAAGAATGGCTGGTACGCAGGTCAGTCCTGAGCTAGTTCTCATCCTGGGCTGTTGCAGAGGTAGTGGCAGCTACATAGAGATTGTCTCGAAGCAACACTGAAATAAACTCTTTTCTTTCTTTTGTTCCTTCTTTCTTAAAAAGCTGGACGAAAAGGGGTCTCTGGATAACGCAGCACCTGTTTATTTTATATATATATATTTTATGTTCATACCTGGGGCGGCCCTGCTCTCTGATGGGGCCATCTGAGTGGAGCGCCCTGTCATTACGTGCTGACGCCAGGCACTGAGAACACACGTTTTCAGTGCTCCTAAAAGTGCCCTTTGTTGGTCTGTAACACTGAGCTGTGCTGTTTTGGAGGCATGAAGAAAAACACGTGCAGACTTGAGTGGGACTTGCTGATAAGAGCTGTTACAGAGAAGGTTCTCAACATTTGCATGAATTCAAATTGTGTGCCGTGTAAGTTTTCTCTGCTGTCATTTTTGAATAGAAAGCCTATTATGCCTTTTTGTGACCTGTTAATTTGGTTGAAAAGCTGCTTTTAAAGTAAAAGGTAGGCTATTTTTTTTCCAGTGCTAGGTAGAAAAACATCACAGGCCAAGAGGAGTCATCATAATTGCTTATCCCTGAAATGACTCATGACACTAGCACGTTCTAATGATGTGCCCAGGTTTTGTGCAGGAAACCTTGCTGTTGGTGGAGGGGGAGGGCAATGCAAATTAAAGAAAATCAGTGGGGGAAGACATGGTAGAGTGCTCTGTAAAACACTGATCTCTAGTCCTGAGGAAGAAAACATCATCTGCGGTACAGAAGCCTTACGGGTGGAGCAGTAGACTTTAAATGGCCACTGCAAAAGCTGTGAAAGTTTTTTCCACCTTTGTTCTTTGAAATCCTCCAGAGCCAGTGAAAAGCTGGTGTCTCACAGCATGAGCAGTAACCAGATGAATGGTGTCTGCATTGGTGGGCCGTCCTCAGATACCAGTGTGAAAGCCCAAGCTCTGGCGAGCGATGGCAGCTTTTTTCAGAGACCAGGATGTTTTATTCCTAGGGAGCACTGAGAGCTTTCCGTGACTAAGACAGACACTGTTTACAGCAAGTCTTTCTGAATGATGGTGAAGGACTGACTTTACACAGGTTGTATTCCCTGCAGGGCAGAAATGGGGTGGTTTTGCCAGTACTTCTCTGACTAAAGGCTGTGAGAAAGATGTGACCAGTGACATCCACGTTTCGGTGCCTGTCGAGCTCCACACGCTCAGCTGAGCTGCCTTGCTTTGTGCAAGGCAGGAGAGCAGCGAGATGGTTCCACTGCGGACAGTGGGAATGGGTGGTGGGACCCATTCCCCCTCCTGCACCCACCCTGGCAAAAGCTGGTGTATTTCTACCTGCTCTTCCATGTTTTGGTGAAAGGTTCAGCTGCTCCATGGGAGGAGGAGTGTTTAACTGGCTGAGAGCACCCACCCGTGGGTGATGCTGGGTCTGTGCTCAGCTGGGATCCTCAGAAGGATCTTTTATATACTGCTTTCTGTTCTACTTCATGCATCAAAGAAAGGAAGTCGTTCAAACTGGTTCAGTAAGACAGCAACACCGTGACAACAAGAGAGGATCCCTTAAGCTCAGGTTTTTCAGACAGGGTAGCTGTAAATCAAAGGGCAAAAATAATTCTCTTTAAGCAGAAGTATCTTCCCAAACTTCATTGAGGAAGGGTGTGTAGAATATTCTTCCAAAATCTGTTGCACAAGACACTTTATTTTAAATACCAATTAGACTTCCTTAAATTACTTTCTTAATCGCTGCTGCATAGTGAAAAAGAATATATATAAAAGCATATTTTCTGAGATATCAAAACCTGTAGGCATGTATTTCCAGTCTGGAGAGGGCAATGAAATGTGACAAAATAGGATTTGAAACTGAGTTGCTTACACACTTTTTTCTTGCACTACCAAGCAGATAAATGTAAACACACATCATAACACATAAAAATGAATCCCATATTGAATATTTTGTTGGAGAAGCAATAAACTGCACTAAAAATTGATGAATGGCAAACATTTTTATTTAAGCATTTATTTTTATGGCATTAACAAATAGAAAAATATATGGAAGTATGCAAATAATTTCATAGAGACATTAAAATAAAATGAACAATATCAAGTTGCTTATCCTTCATGGAGATTTTGTGCTACATTATTGTGGACATTATTAAAGTACATATAACATGGCTGGTAGAAACACTGGAAATAGATTTAATTCTTCAAAAGCCTGAGCCCTATTGAGAGTCTGAACTTCTAAAATGTTGGAATAAATCTGCTTTATGTTGCTTTTATGACATACCTTTATGCATGCATATTTTATTATAGGATGTGTAATTGGATCTTCTTTATATATTTTGCTTTAAAGTTTTATTTAAAAAGTTGGAGAAATAGTGTAAACTGTGATAAGTAGACCCTTGTATTAAATAAACTTTACTGTCTACAGTAGGAGTTTGAACTGTTTATTACGGACTACTTCTGATTAAAAACTGGGACTCCTGTCCCATGGCTGCTTGAATTTTTAGAAGCCACCATGGTGTCTGTGGGGCCATCGAGCTGCCTCCCTGGGGGCAGTGACCCCCATGGGCTTGTACCTCCCTGCTGCTGGCAGGGACCCCGCGCCAGGACTGAGCTCCGGTGTCTTGAAATGGACGGGGGAGGAGGCAGGGAGTGACCCCAGACACAGCCATGAACGGCGAAATGTGTGGAAGGATATTTACCTCCTTTTGTCCGCCCAGTTCTTGCTGTGCTGTGGCCGCTTTGTAGAGCACCTGTTTATGGTCTTTCAGTATCAAACTCCTCTAGCTGGCAGTGAGACGGATGGGGTAGCTTGCTGGTTTATTAGCTTTTAATATTCCACTTGCAGTTAGTTCCAATGAGTTTAATTACATTTGTAGTTTACATTTTGGCTGGGGGGGGGGCAGCGGGACGGGGAGAGGAAAAAACATCTTCCCATGTTTTATGAAGTAGCCTCTGCATGAATAAGGCAGATGGAAGAGGCTCTCTCTTCTGCCTTTCTTCCATTAATTATCATTTAAAAAGTAAAGATAACTAGTTTGTCCTCGCACTGTTGGTGGGGATTATTTCACAGCTCTCCCTGCTTCCAGTTGTAATAGAGGTATAAAACGCTAGCGGTTCCTAATCAGTTAATTTGTGAAAAGAAACTTCACACCCATTTCTATTTTGCCTTAGATGAATCTTGCCACTTACGTCTCTCTGTGAAATAATCTGTTTGATTTAATATTAGCGTCACGTCACTGGATTGCACATAATTTCTTAGCACGCTGTGGTGATCTGCGGAGCAATCTTTGCTCAAGCTGGGCTGTGGATTAGGAACATCCTGGCCAGGGAGATGTAAATGAGTTCTAACCTAGGAGCCACTACGGAAACCTCGTCAGAGGAAGCTATCAAGGCATCAACATTTATAAAATGTCTGAGAATCTGGAGAGATGGAAACAGTCCCAGAGCTTTGTCCAGAAGTTGAAAATAATAATTTGTTGCAGAATTATGATTTCCCCAGGAAAAAAAGGACAGGTGACTATTGTACTGTATTCATATAGAGCTATGTGCAAATTAGATAACCCCCTTCATGTAAGTTCCTAGAAATAACAGATTTTATTCTAGTGTTATTAATGAATTTTATTTTGTAAACTTTGCATATTTGTCCATAAAGGTCAATTGATCTGCTTTATATTTAATATTTTTATTCTTTTTAAAAGTCCTTTTATATATTTTTTTTATTTCTGTTTGTTTTAGTCAAATAAATGACGTGGTCGGTGTGCGGGTCTGTGGCAGCACTTGGGCACAGGTGACGGACACCCGAGTGCAGGGGGTCGGGCCGGGCACACGGGCTGTTTGGCTTGCACCGAGGACTGTACACAAAGGCTTCGGTCTGAACGTGCTCCTTCTGCAGCGTGGCCAAACGCTGCCTGAGCTGCCTCCGGCTCCTGGGGCCGACCACCTCATGGCCTTGCAGAAGTCCTCTAAATAGGCAAAGAAACTTCTTGCCTTCCTGTAAATTTGCTTTTTCATTGCTAACAATAATTCCTGGGCTTTATCATCCGCTTGATGCTCAAGCTGTATTTCTCTCTACATCGCCATAATTAATTTATAAGCTCAGAAGTGACAGATAATGTTTATTATGGAGATGACTTCCTTGAACAAGCTCCCTGAAATAACCTCCAAGGATTTGTAAGGAACCTTACATTTGGTAATTAATTATGCAAACCTACTTTTAACATATCTTCAGGTAATCAGAACAAAAGAAGACAGTTGTCTTTGTTAATTATCATGAAAAATTACTTATGAATATTGTAATTATGCACATTACTGTGTCTGCTGTCACTCATGGCTGGGGTACCTTTAGGCAGTATTATTTTCCTCCCATTGTGATTGTAACAAAGGGCTAATGAAAAGAGGGCTGGAGTTAGAGGCACTGTAGTTTAATTTCAGAAAACATTATTTGCTCGTTCAGATCAGAATTGGAAGCTCAGCGCAGCAGTGCCAGGGGAAGTGGGCGTACTGCCCCACTGTCTCCAGAACTGGTGCCCCAGGGCCGAGCACAGGTGTTTTAGCAGGCAAAAGCCCTGATGTCCACCTGTGCCGAGCTTCCGCGGAGGAATGTCTGCTCTGTGGGTCAGTCCGTCAGTGGTAGGATTGCTGTCACGCTGGCTCTGCAGCCACTGATGCTGCTTTGACATTTTCTGTCCCCTGGATTAAAGCAAGACGCCAGGTAAAGCAGAACTTTTTCATGAGCACTTAAAATTACTTTAAGTGTTTGAGAGCACTTCCATTTGTCTTTGAGATAAAGCTGTATCTACCCATACCAGCTAAGAATTTGCCTACTAAGTTTTACTAAAATGTGATCACAGGTCTGATTTTTAGGGTGATGAAGTCACAAATCTGAAAGTCCCCTGGGCAGTTCTTGAAAGGCGGACAAGTGTGACAATTAATTATGGACTCAAACTCAGCTTTCTGGCACTTAACATGGCCAAGTGCCTTGTCCTTCTGCAAAAGCAAATGATCCATCAGAGTGGGCCAGCTCAGCCTTTGGTCCTCATTTCTTCTCCAGCAGACAGCTGATAAAGGAAATTGCCATGAAATTAAGTGAAGTTTGAAAGTTCACTTTCCAGTTGCTCTTTATAGCACAGAGAATGTCTTTGAATTTCCATAGCTTGACACTCACCAGAGGTCAATAATGTATCCTTAAATATCTTTGTATGTGCTGCTAATACACATTTTCTGCTCCATCTAGTACTGGAAATGTTAAATAGTTTTGATGCCCGATTACAGGCATGTCTAAAAACCTAAGCTCCACCTTTAGCCTGTGCTTCCAAGACCCAGTTTTCAGAGACACTCTTGAGTTAGCTTGATTGAACACTTCGGTAAAACAATCTCAACACACTACCTGCTTCCCCCCTTTTACTTCTTACCAGTGTTATCTCTGTGTGCATAAATGGTGTAACTGGCTCCTTGAAACACATCTCTCTTCTACTGGAAGCCTGATTGAAGATGGTGATACTTGTATGAGTATTATGCCTTCCCCCTAGCTGTGCTGATGGCCCCATCCTGTGTGTAAACACAGGAGATGCTCTGAAGAGTTTATCCAAATACAAAAGGCAGGAAAAAGGTGGGAAGAAGGAAATTTTTTTTCTACCTCTTGTAGAGGTAGAGAGCTGAGACCTGGAGCTGAGAGATGCCAATATCGCGTGCATTTTCCAAGGTCAGTTGGAGAACCCAGCAGATCCAGGCTTTCGGCTCATCTCTTTTATGCCGAAGCCAGAAAGCAGGATAAAAACATTTAAAATATGACCTTACTTGGAGCATTTTACAGAAATTAGGTTCTCATGCTTTTTGATGAAAATTCTGGCAGTGGGTTTTATGTGAGTGTATTTGCATCTTATGCTGCAAGATTAGGCCATGACAGCATGTTTTTTTCCATTTTGGCTTTTTTTTTGGGGGAAAAAAATAAACGTGTTCTCTGCCACTTTCTAAAATCCAGAACAGAACTGGTGAATAATAGCCATGACTGAGTTCCATATTTGAAAACTGGAGGATGGAGAAATAGCCTAAGTCTCCATAAGATTGCTTTGAATTCTTGTTTTTAAGTCTACCCCCATTCCCCAGATATTTAAAACTGTAGAGACAGACAGACACACACACACAGAGAAAACTGGTAGAGACACAAAAGCTGATGCTGCTCCTTGATTTCAGAACCTGACCAAAACGACTTTGATCTCTGCGAGCAAACCTGCTTCCTAGATATCTGCAAGTATACCCATGGCAGGGAGGTTGGAACTCGGTCCCTTCCAACTTAAACCATCCTGTGATTCTACTGCTGCCACCCTGTGCACATCATTTTACTGTCATGCAATTAGAAGATAGAACTATGATGCCACTTCAGCTGCGTAGTTTGCCCTTTTAATTTTGTCTGTTGCTATGGTAGCAACAAATGATTGCAATCACCGCTGTTTATATCGCAATCCAAGTCACACCAATAGAGATCTTGGAAACAAAACAATAAAAATCTGACTTAACTGTATACTGCATTTGTTGTTGTATGTAACAGGTTGTTCATAATAATCAGGATTTATCAAAATCTTTTGTTCCTGAAGCATTTGGAAAATTCCTTTAACTAAAGGGTTCTCAAATGATAATTTATTTTCAGTACATACTTAACCAGGACTCGTCACACAGCTGGACAATATTTCTTTTGCACTGTTTCCTGAGTATATCCTCGAAAATGATTATTTTTAATAGTCCTTCTAGTTTTGAAGAAAGGCTGCTCTTTTTTTCTTTACCTTGTACTAATCATAGTAGTATCTTAGGTCTAAAATCATACATCTTTAAAAAGATAATTCAGTACTTTCCCCCATGCTTTTTCTGTCTTGTCTATTTAGATTATACAGGTTTTTTGAGGAAGGATTGTCTTTATTTTGTGCAAAGGCTTGTATAAAGGAACTTCTATGAGCTACAATATTAATAAACTGTAATATCAATGTGAATGGATTGAGAGCTGCCCTGAGGAGAAGGACTTGGGGGTGTTGGTAGATGAGAAGCTCAACACGAGCCGGCAATGTGCGCTCGCGGCCCAACCACCCGCATCCTGGGCTGCATCAAACGCAGCGTGGCCAGCAGGGCCAGGGAGTTGATTCCGCCCCTCTGCTCCGCTCTGGTGAGACCCCCCTGCAGTGCTGCCTCCAGCTCTGGGGCCCCAACAGCAGAAGGACATGGACCTCGTGGAGCTGGTCCAGAGGAGGCCACAAAGGTGATCAGAGGGCTGAAGCACCTCTGCTGGGAGGCCAGGCTGAGAGAGTTGGGATTGTTCAGGCTGGAGAAGAGAAGGCTCCGGGGAGACCTTATAGTCCCTTCCAGTACCTAAAGAAGGCTGCAGGAAAGATGGGGAGGGACTCTGTCAGGGATTGTAGCAATAGGATGAGGGGTAACAGTTTTAAACTGAAAGAGGGCAGATTTAGATTAGATACTAGGAAGAAATTCTTTATTGTGAGGGTGGTGAGACACTGGTCCAGGTTGCCCAGGGCAGCTGTGGAGGCCCCATCCCTGGAAGTGTTCAAGGCCAGGTTGGATGGGGCTTTGAGTAACCTGGTCTAGTGGAAGGTGTCCCTGGCCATGGCAAGGGCTTTGGACTAGATGATCTTTAAGGTCCTTTCCAAACCATTCCATGATGATCAGTATCTGATTTTTAACATCACCTGCTAAGCTTTGAAGAAGTTGAAAACAATAGAGGAGAGATAAAGAAAGCCCATGAGCCTGTCCAGTGCCCCGAGGGGATTAGCAGTGGGCAGCCGGAGCAGGGAAGCTGGTTGTGCCATCTGCCTGTGCTCACCTGTCAGTATTCCACTGCCTCAGAGTTCATTTTGGGGACATCAGCACTGCCATTTGCAAGGGAGCTTAGCTAATATTACAGCAAAACAGTGTGAAATCCTACGTTCC
Organism: Burhinus oedicnemus; assembly: GCA_008921705.1. Lineage (NCBI taxonomy): Eukaryota > Metazoa > Chordata > Aves > Charadriiformes > Burhinidae > Burhinus > Burhinus oedicnemus. The sequence continues at coordinate 412,783 of VFFE01006965.1, read as the reverse complement.
TGAAGTTTAGGGTCTTTTTGCTGTTGATTTCAGTTGGGAGAGGATTGTTCATTCTGTCTTCTTCAGTTGCGGAGGTGGAGTGGCAGGAGGCACATGGCCACAGGGCTCACGTCTCTGCTGCAGCAGCGGCTGGGGATGGAGCATTGCCTCCTGATCCTGTTGACAGCAATGGGCCAGAGCGGAGCTTGCAGAGTGTGAATTTTATTTTCGGTGTGGGTAAGCTCTCGTACCTGCTCTTCCTTCATACACAGAGCTGTGGCTGTGCTCTTCAGGTGTCTGACGCCCAGACACAGCAGAGTCCCTGGGGCTAATGTCTGCTCCAAGGTCTGGAAAGGCCGAGACTCGTCTATTGGGTGGTGCGTCTTTTCTTATAGAAAGTTGAATCTAGACTGTCTAAATAGGAGGCCAGTAAGGCAATTTGCTGTTTAAATGACCCAACGCGCATTGGGCATATTGAAGAAAAAAGCCATTTCCTAGTGACTAAATCTCATTAAAAAAGCAATTTTCCAATCAATTACAATGCAATTTAGCTGCTAACTGTTTAATTATCAAAAAAGAAGCTATTTTGTTCTCTGTTCCTATATTTATGAACCATGCTTTAAAAACCTCATCTTCAGAGTAGCTGTTTGGAGGAATGTGACTGCTCTATTGATGCAATTATATTAAAGTTAAAGTTTTCAGTTCAACGTATTGTATTAGTTCAAGGAAATATTGTTTGCACAGAAGCTTTTGAAATAGGAGATTCATTGATTTCTACAAAAGTCTGTATCTTTATTGTTATTTTCATGCACTATAAAAATTGTATTATCTTATGTAGGTTTTATAAGAGGAGCATTATTTCTTTTTTTTTTTTTTAAATCCTGTGCAAGAATTTCAGTCCTGGAAGCATGTGCTGAAAATAGAGCAAGGTTCCTCTCGAAAGGAAGACTTCTGTTTCCGTAGAGACTGAAAAAACAGGTAAAATGCAGAGGTGATTTATAAGAGCTGGGATGCTGGCTCCTGGTCGTGACTCCCTGTCTCAGGGTAACACCGTGGTGAAGGGTGCACTTACGGCTCAATTCGGAGAATAGGAAGACATTAAAGCAGCAGTGCTGCCATGTCTTGAAATTTTTATTCAAAATATTGCAATACTTGATGTTTCTTCTTAAAGCTCCAGCTCCTAGAGTTATCCGAGACTTTCATAATTCCTTTTCTTCGTGCTGTTTCAAGTCTTTGTAGTTTAAAGGACATCTCAAATCCACAAATTTTTCAGCCTTCAACAATGGATGAAAATGAAAAAGAATGCAAACCTATTGCTTCCTCACAGCTTCTGCTTTTTCATCTGCTTTGGGGGTAGATCCTGCATGGGTGTAACTCATGGTACCATTTGACACTATCCCGGGACCTCTGAAAGTGCTGGATAAGCAGCGTGCATCTAATGTGCTCAGACCGCCGGCATTTGGGCCTTTATTCAGGAACCCAGCTGGGTGCTCTGTTCTGAAAAAGCCTGGGCTTGGTTTAAGCGCAGACCTCAGCGGAGCGACGTTTGCTCTTGTGAGCATCAGGACACGTGAGCTCTCAGGGAGGCATCTGAGACGCCCCAGCTTGCACCAGCGACGGGGTAGGACTGCGTCCCTGAGGGAAGCGCGGGCAGTGCCTGTGCATGTGCGCCATAACCTGCCCTGGCCATAACGGGCACCGAGTGGTCTCCTCTCCTCAGGCTGTAGCTGGGCACCTTACTCTGCTCTCGTGTGTGACTACCCCTGTTTTATACAGTTGGTGAGCTGATGGAGGGCCCGCAGCTGCTCGTCTTCCTCTGAGCCCACGAGCGTTGGGAGGCTGAAGGACGGTGGGAAGCCAGGCATGAGTGTCAGAAACATTTCTGGGAAACCCCGGAGAGATGTCTGATGAACCCTAACTTGTGCCCACCAGCCCGCACCTCTGAAGCTGGAGCAGAGACATACTAACCTCTCCTGTTGTGTAAAACTGGTATTTCTTTTCAAAAAGCTGTGAGAACCTGTGCATGATGAAAACAGGGAATGTGAGACTGTGTGGTTCACAGGATAGTTTAGCAAGTATCAGATTGTGCGGTCCGAGCCCCAAAGCTCACTTTGGCGTGTGACAGGCCCCCTGCTTTCGTTGGTGGGTCCCCTGGCCTTGGTGCCTGCTGTCACCCTGCAGAGGATGAGCGAACACGTTGGTGCTGCAGAGATGGGTGGCTTCGGCTTGGCCCCTGTTTGTAGTTGCGGAGGTGTTGATGTCCTGTTCTGGGCACTGCTGAGCCTTAGCCCTGCAAGTCAGCACAAGCGTCCCCACCCTGGTGAATTTACAACATTCACTGTATCCCCAGTTGAAATAAATCTCCATAATGATTGAAATAATTTGTCTCATGCCCTTGGAAATGCCAATTACTTCTCTGTAAATAGTTCCCAGCACTCAGCCATGCTCAGTCTTTAACAAGTTCAGAGACTATCGCTGACCTTTTCAGAAAGCCTCAGAGACAGCAGTAATAAGCACACCTCCAAGTCATTATTCCACATTTTTGCATTTGTCTTCATATAGTGTATTAGGACCCATGAAAACGCACGGCAGAGTAAAAGTATTCTGATCACTGACTCCCTGCCGGTCACGAGTGCGGGGTACGTTGTTCCCCCATCTAAGCCTATATGTGGAGGCTGTGCGGCGCATCGCATTTAGCTGCAATTTCCTCTCTGCTGGAAGACAAGAGCAGCCCAGGGATATGTGCAGTGCAGGCAGGTCCTTCCAATTCCCAGCCCTCACTGTTTCCCCTGCGCTCCCTCCTCTGCACCCGTCTCCTTGCCGGAGCGTGCCCGGGGCGGCCACCGGCCCTGTGGCCATCTGCTGCGCTGGTGGTGCCAGTGCATGGGGTGATGGAGAGTGGCCGGAGGACGTGGCTGGCTCGAGGCAGAGGTGGGAAAGCTCCTTGCCGGTGTTTGACGAGGGCCCATCTTGCCCGCTGCCTCCAGTGCGGGCTGGGGCCGTGCCACCAACGGCCCCGTGTCTGGTTGATGCTCTTGCGTGAGTAGAAAAGAAAAATGGCTTGCAGGCTTTGTTACTGCTCATGTAGCTCATCACATCCCTGGAAAGGGCTGTCTTGTGACTTCCTCTGAGGAGGAGGAATGGAGCTGAGAGGTGAGGGAGTGGGGAGGACTCTTAATTAGGATATAATTAAATAGGCATTTCTCCGAGGTGTCACAGGTATTAAAATGGAGTTTAATGGTAATGGCAATTGGATGTCTACATTTTGTTCCTCCTTCTCTCACAACTTTTAGATTATTGCAGGAATGTTGTTACATAAAACTCCTAAACGGGTCGAGCCCTGTGTCGCTACCATCCGGCGTGTAGCGACCACTTTGCTAATGTTTGCGTGCCCTTGTGCATGTCCGGTCAGTGTTTAAAATTATGGTGCAGAAATAATACCAGATGAGGTAATTATGAATCTGCTGTGGATGTAATAAAATTTTCAAAAGCCTGTAATGGTTTCAGGAATAATTATCAGTTTACAGCTCAGGAACTTTGCAAATTTCACTATGAAGCACTTAGGAAAAAAAGTAGTTTTTCTGAGGAACAGCTGTTTTCCCTCTTTCTTGCACATGTATGTGTAGTTTTGTTTATTTCCAGTATGTCTCGGTCTGGAAGGTTCTGGTTGTGAGCACAGTGGTATATCACATATAATTATTTATTGATTTAGCTCAAATGATTAATGATTCAGCTTTACCAGGTCTGTTTTATTGCTGTGCACAAACGGTATGGAGGTAATTAAAGCTGTTTGATTGCTTTGCGAGTAAGGTGAGACTTTCCACGCACACACGCGTTGCAGTGCCATCCCGGGGTGACCCTCGGGACCCCCCAGGCCTCCTGCAGCACTTCGGGCAGGTTGTGAGGGACGTGCAGCGGCCTTTCAAAGGGGAGTTCTGTTAGCAGGTGTCCTGATGAACCTCATCTGCTGACGTTTAAATATTGGCAGGGGAGACGGAATGCCTTGGGTCACAATCCTGTGAGGGCTCATCCTCAGTTTTCAGATTTCAGGGTGTGAAGCATCCTGCGTGCGGGAGTGGGATGAGTCTGTGCTTAATGTGCAGGATCAAGCACCTGCAAGATCACAGACGGAGCGATGGAAGTGTTTCGTCTTTTGGGCCGGAAAGCACAGCTGGGCGTGCTGGTTCGATTCGATAGCGCCATGCCTGTTCCTAAGTGAGAGCAGAACTGTGGTTTGCAGTTCGGACTCTGGCCTCGGATCGCCGCCTCCTCCAGCCCCCGCTGTGCAAAGGGCAGTTGGAGCTTCAGAGCCCACCCCAGCCCGGCAGAAGCCGTCGCCCTCCCTGCAGCGCTGCCGGGTGCGCGTGGGCCACCCCGGTGTCACGCTCTGCGGAGCCCCTGCGGGGGCTGCAGCACGCTGGGGACGGCGTTGCGCTCCCCCAGAGCACCAAGCGGTGCTTTCTGATTCCGTCCCGTGCCATTCCTGAGGAGCGGCAACAAATTTAGAAGGTGAAATGAGTCCAGCAAATGAATTTTAACTGTGAAATGAGACTTTTACTTCTGCTAAGCCTATCTATTTAGATTATAGAGCTGTGGATTGAAATGGTTTGTTCCAGTTTCCCTACCACCAAATGCCTGTTTAAATAAAAGAAGGTTGCTGAATAATTCAAATAAATGTTATTCAATAATTGATAAACTTTGCAATAAAGATTGAAGCATAGCCCTGTAAAACCTCAATGTGCCTTTATGTTCTTTATTAGCTGATTCTGCTGGGGAAAGAACTGTTTCTGTGTGGAGGTTTTTGTGGGTTTGTGTATGGTTTGGTTTTGTTTTTTTTTTTCTTTCCACTGGCCTAGCAGGAAGCAGGGATTAGAGATTTGGCATCTGTTACACGTGAAGCCATGACTCACAGAGGCACACGGGAACTTACTCCATCTCTGCAGGAGAACCACCATGGGCCACCACGTGTCATGGGCCTCAGCACGCACAGGCAGCTCAAGAGCCCTGTTTGGGACCAGCTTCCCTCTAAAATTCTGCAGAAATAAGCCTTTCGGTAAACTGTATCTTTGGATAACTGAATAAAAGAATGTATGAGGCAGAGGTGGTTTTGGCTACAAGGAGGATCTCAGATCAGTGAAGTCTTGGCCTCTGTGGTGACACTGTCCCCCTCTCCGACAGCTCGTCTCCATCTCCTGCACCGCAGCTCCGCAGACCCGATCCCTGCGTGGCAGCGGAGCCCTACATGAGCCCTCGGGGGAGTTGAGGCACAGCCAGCTAAAAATGCGAGGTCACTCCATATCTTTTAAAACATATTAGCTCTCCTGCAGATGTTTTCATTCGAAGATAAATTAGCTTTTAGCTGCTGCGGAGGATTAAGATATGGCGATTTAAGGCCATTCCTGAAGGAGGGCCTTCAAACAAGGATCTCATGCATCAGTTTCACATTTTTTAATGATTTGTGTCTGGTTTCCTGGCTGGCCCCTGTGCACAGGGGACGCGGGGGTCTAGAGGCACAGTGGTAGCAAAGGGTCTCACCTTCCTAGATTGGACTCTCGTTTCCACCCGTGTGAATACTCCTACAAGTCAATGACACATTGGTGCCTTCTGCAAGCTGAGGTTCTCAGGGCAGCTTCTGAGGGACAGCCGTCCATACCGCACCAGCTGAAGCTGATTCTGGTTAGCTCTTGTGGGAGAGCCCCAGTGTATGACACATCCCGAACAACACAAGGCACGAGAAATTGTCCTCCTCTCCCAGGACACAGGCACGCGTTTGTTCTCACTCAGCAGAGCAGGAGGCTGTGTACAGCTCTGTAGCTGAAGGAGACCTCAGGAACAGAGCTGTTGGCATCGCTCATGTTGGCTCCACGGAAGGCCAAAAAAAAATCTATGTTGGTTTAGACTAGCGGTAAATCAAGGTCTCTGGGATGGTTAGTCCACGACATTTAAAAAACTCTGAAGGCAACTTTGTTTTAAGGATTATCAAGCTTAATTTAGGCAGTGTGGGACCTGCCCCCAGTGGGACAGATGAGTTTAAGTGACACTGCAACCACCTGGGAAGCCCTGACATTTTATTACAAAGCACTAAGCTATTACCAAAGAGGAAATCAGTACTGGATACGGAAACACGTTTAGAAAAAATATTCTGTCAACATGTATTTAAGACCCCCCCCCAAACAAATTTCTTCCCACCATGGGAGTTAAAATGATGCAAACAGTGTATTTTAGTTGTCATTCATTGCATTTTAGTTTCTCTCTTGAGGCGCACAACTTGCAAAATAACAGGGTGTAATTATAAAGCTTTATGGCTTGATCACTGTATGTAAAGACAGACTTGGGAGTCAACCAGCACAGCAGAGACAGAAGGCTCGAGGTACTGTTGCAGCACAGAGTCCCAGCAGGGAAGCAGCCTGTTAGGCCAGCGGGGAAGCCGTGCCCGGCAAGTAAGCATCTCCAGAGCATCTTCCAGACATGAACAGCCTCTGTCCCTGAGCTGCTGCAGTCTCCCAGGCACCACCCTTTTCCCCCTTGAGAGGGGTGGTTATCCCAGCTGGAAGCAATAAGGCATCCGAGGCCACCTTGAAGAAGCAGCTGGTTGCTGCTGGCCCCTGGCTGGGGCTCCCCAGGGAAGCTGCCCGGTGCTGTCCTCTGCCAGCCACTTCCTTGCCTATTTGGTGGCTGGGAGCAGGCTATGGGGCTTGGGGTCTCACCCAGCACTTTGCTGTTCTGCAGTGGCTTCACAAAACAAGGGGAGGCGGTGGGGCAGGAAAGGTGGGAGTGAGCCACTTCCCTGGCACGCAAGAGGCAGGATGACAAAGAACTCGAAGTGTTCTGAGCACGTCTGGAATCCAGGTAAGATTTGGAAGATGGGCGGGAGGGAAAATCATCGCCCCACAAAGTATCTAGATGTGGGGAGCTGGGAAGGGGCTGCAGGTGCTACAGAAGGAGAATGCAGAGCCTGTCTGGAGTCACCTTCCTGCATAGAGGAGAACCTCCAGCAAGAAGCCAAGTCAGGAATTTAGCCCCACGACTTAAGGTGAAATGGATGAGGAACATGTCTACCTCTTCAGTTTGGCTCTGCTGGGTCTGGTTGCTCTAAGGATTAGAGCACTGTTTTTTTATGGCTAGTACAGCAAGTTTGCCACAGGTGCTATGACCTCCCTCTTTCTGGCTAGCACACTTGTGGTCTTTCACCATCTTGTGAATGCTGCAAAGACAAGCTCTCACTGTGTAAGAAGACAGGAGGTCTTGGAAATGCCACATCAAGTGTGCTGCAGCTGTCTAAAAATAAGAAATCAATAGTGAGTCACATAGGCTAACGGAAATCTGCAAATTGATCAAATATTTACCACGTTGAAGCTATGATGGCTACAGTGGTTTTTTGAGAAAGCTTGTTCCGGTGGGAACTGAGGCACTGCAGAGCCAGCCCTGCTGCCTGTGCGGCGGGCGGCTTACCTGGGGTGGACATGCTGGGGGGTCATCTTCCCTGCCCTGTCAATGCTGGAGGTGCACGTCTTCAAGAAGCTGGCCTCGATTTACAGAGACGCCTTTATGATGCTGTGCCTGCATATGTCAGAGGTGCGCTTGCTCTTTCCCTTACCAGTTGAAAACTGAGCTCCAAGTTGCTAAAAATGGAAGACCCACCCAAATTGAATCACCTTGTACAAGCCATAAGACACACTTACCAGCTCAAAGAGCTACCAACCAGCACAGGCCTTGGTGAGGAAAGAAACAGAACCGGTGGGCTCCTACACATTTTTTCAGTTGATTTGACAGAACCAAGATTTCCTAGGCAGGATGCAAAAGCTTTGAATTCCCCAATGTCCATCCACCTTTCAGTAGGAATGATGGGTCATTCCCATTTATCGAATGGGAAGGGGGAGGGAATTTGCATACTGTCATTTAGGTGCTTGCAGACTAGTTTTATTTCCATTGAAGTTCAAAATACCCAGCAGCTGGAGAAGGAATACTCTGACCTTCAAAAATATATAAATAAGTAAGAGTTATTTTATTTCTAAAGCGTTGGTGAGGCACAAAGACTCTAATTCATTGTTTGTTAGCTCCAAAGGGTTGTCGCTTAAAGCTGTTTATGAGTCTAACCACTTGCAAAAAGCAGGCTTTCTGGGATGAAGGGATATGGAGCTCTGGAAGAGGCTGGCTGATTAATATTTGGTGATTGTAGCTTCAGAGTGCTGTTTTAAACACAAAAGCCTATCATGAATTTGAAACTGATAGCTGTGAGAGTGAACAGAGCTTGGTCTGTATAATAACTGCATTATGCCCCATAAGAGATTGGCATTAATAAGTACAGATCAGATATATATCTGGGGAAATAATCTGTTGTGCTATGAGATGCCAATAATAAAATGTTGTGCTTCATCATTGCAATCTACAAATCTGTTCTACTTCTCACAATTAAGGGAACCCTTCCCTTCTAAAACTGCCTATAACTCACCAGTACATGTTATCACTGTATTGAAAGTACGCTCTGTAAGAATGCATAAGCCATTTACTTCGATGATAAACTGGTTTTCAAACCTGAATTCATCAGTACAAATGCAAACAGGGCTGAAGAGCTCAGAGGAATGCAAAAAGCAGGGAGGATAAGGCAGTATGGGCTGGTGGCTTGCGTACCGGGCTCTGTCTCAAGAAAGAGAATGGCGATTTCTGGCTGGACTTCACCTGGTGCATTTTTTCATGTAGGTTCTGTTTCTTTCCTCACCAAGGCCTGTGCTGGTTGGTAGCTCTTTGAGCTGGTAAGTGTGTCTTATGGCTTGTACAACGCGATTCAATTTGGGTGGGTCTTCCATCATTATCCTGCAATAATGCTTGAATCGCTCCTTTATAGTTTACCAATTTGATTGCAACCAAGATTAATAGTCTTAAATGTGCTATCAGTCGTAGAGTTATTTGCCAATGAAGAGAGTCCCATGTTTTAAAATGCAGCATGCAATGGAGCTGCAGCATATCATTGTCAGAGAAAGAAGGAATATTTGCTGTCTCTTCATCTCCTGAAGGCAGGTGCTTTGTGCTAGGGATGAAGAAATGTAGCTGGATGCTTATAAGAAGCTTATAGTCTTTGCACTTGTGTGAAAGTTTCTCCGCGTAATAAAGAATTTGAACCACCTGGGCTGCTATTGTGGTGTCTCATTGACTTCAGAGAGAGTTGGATTAGGAGGAGAATAATAATAATGATGACAGTAGAATAGTGTACCAAGGTACTTAAGAGTACTTACTAGAGCCCTGGAATGAGAGACCATTTCCAGAACATGAAGAATTAACCAATACGTTTTCCCTTGCTAACATGTCTTCCCAAGACTTGCTCAAAGAGTGTGCGCAAGTGCAAGGTTTTCCTCAAGAGGAACGATGAACGACGAATGAATTTTCAGCTGATGCTGAAATCTGCTGATATGCGTGTTCAAAAACAGTTACCTTAATATTGATAAGAATCACAGTTTATTACTGAATTAGCAAAACAAAAGTAAAAAAAGGTGTAGGAAGTTAACCCTTTTAACCTATAGGATTTCTTTGGGACAGAATAGAGAGCCACGGGGGTTAAGTCTCCAGGTTTGGCAATGATGCACTCTGGTAGGCCCGTATGTGAAGTAGCAGGTAGAATTGTGTGTATATAAATAAAACATATAAACTCACACATATCCTTGTGAACTGAAATGATGGTTTTCCAAAACAATCAATTACTAGGCAAAATTGCACTGAAATGCCATTCTGCTCGAGTGAGTAATGTGGGAAATATTATTTGCGATAATTACATACCTGAGTTGGATTTACAAAAACACAATTACTTTATACATAGTTTGGGATGACTTTGATAAACTTGTTCATTTTGTGCTATCAATTTAGAGAAGACAGGAACCATTTGTTTATGAAAATTACCATAAATAAACAATGGGACAAGACCTAGATTTATGGCTTAGTATTGTAATCGGGTTTTGCTGAAGAAAAAGAAGTCTTTTGAAAGACTGAACTTATAATTATTTGTGTATACACAGAAGGTGCAGTGTGTTGGAGATGGCTCATAAACTGCCTGTCATTGCATTCAATGCCAAGCTTACTGGGGAGATACAAAACTTAACAAAATCCATTGCAAATGATATAAAAACATAAAAAAAATTGTAAAGGCTTCTGTGTGCAGCCGCGTGCGTACATCCACTGAGCCGAGGTCTGGCGATTCAGGGCTCCTGCTTTCCTGACCTGGCAACGTGCAGGACGTTGCAGTCCAGTTGACGAAGAAAGATTTTCTTGGTCTTGTTTTAAATGTGAGCGCCCATGCAAAGGGCACTCTGTCCTGTGGGGTCCCAGCTCTGACGCTTGTGTTTTTATCTGGGGAAGCAGATGTTCAGCCATGGTAAGGACTTGCTGAGGTCAGTGAAACTGCTGGTTTCCAGTAAGTTGCGATGGCAGCAGCAGATCGGGGTAACAGGATGGGAGTTGGTCTTGCAAAGAAATGGTATTAATCTTCTCAGTTATAGCTGAATAAACCCCGCTTTTTATCCATTAAACTGTTTTAAGTATCTAGAAGGAAGATATCTCTTGGACTGGCAAAGAAATATTTAATTAAATGTTGAAATCATTACATATACACCTTGTAATGAAAATATTTTATCAGACTGTCTTTTTGAATCTAATGGATAATTTTTTCACTTAAGCAAACCGTACGTTATTTGGAACATTAATATCTAGGCAGATTTTTAATCTGCTATCAGAACAGAAAAATAAAATTCCCAAACAAAGATTAATATTTATTTTTAAGGCAATTCATCAATGATAAATGACCTAATTATTACATCTATCACTTTACTGAAGCATGCATTCAAAAGACTGCATGAGAGAAACAAATGGTACTGTTTGAATACAGTTAGGAGAAAATGAAAACAACTTTTAAGAGCCGCTCCTTTGAAATTACCTTGAAGCAAAACTTTGTAGTTAAATCCTTCTCCTGTATAGAAGGTATTAGATGATTTTTTTTTTTTTTTTATGTCTGCCAAGGTGCAACATATAGGACATTGCAGATGAGTAACAGAAAAAGAAATTTGGAGACATGCAGATTTTTAAGCTTGACTCATTTTAGTCTATTGTATGTTTAATACTATAGTTAAAGCATCCAACCGTAACTTTGCTAATACCACGCCAAGCTTTCTATCTTTGGCCAAATAATGTTGCAGAGATTTCAGTCATCTGGACTGTGTGGAGAGAGAGATCCCGTTGTACTGATGACCCTGGGGACAGGGGCTATGTCTGTGTCATGGTTTGTTGGTTGGTTGGTTGGGTTTTTTCGGGGGGTGGGGTACTTTTTCCTTTTTCTCTCTAGCTATATAAGGCTGTTGCAACCTCAGCTGGAGGTAAGTGCCTCCACAGCCTGGGATGTGGTCCCTGGTGGTGGGAGCTCAGTGGAAGTCCAGCACTAGTAATGAGGTGCAACTCTTGCAGGCATCGATATGGACAAGGAACAGCCGAGTGCTCAGGTCCTGCATCTCGCTGTGAGGTTTGGGGTCTCTCAGGACAGAGACCTTGAGCAGGACCATGCTAAAATGTCAGTGAGGATAGGTTCCTCTCTGGGTGGTAACGAGCAGCTGGTGATTGCAGCTTCCTAAGCTGTGCAGCCAGCTGAGTCAGTGACGCACTGTCCTGGTTTGAGCGACACAGGACTAATTTCTTTTCTAATGCTTGGGAAAATTGTACTTTTGGAGGACTCTGGTGTCTGAATTTGTGAAAATATTTACTTTATAGCCAGCTATGGTGTGGGGGTGTCAAGGTCTCAGTGTTTTCAGGCTAGCCAGGTGCAGGGATGAGGAGGAGCGAGACCCAGGCACTTGACCCAAGCTGGCCAACAGGATTATTTCATACCAGGAACGTCACATTCAATATAAATTAGAAAGTTTGCTGAGGAGGAAGGCTCTCCCTTGATGGTGGCGATCCAGAGAACTTCTTGCCCCAGTGCCGGACACTGAGGCCTTCCCTTCCTCCTGAAGCCATAGTGCTCGCAGTGTCCAACATTCAGTGTCCACTGCTGGGAGTGCACAGCTTCCTACTGATATAGTTGGCTGAGTATAATCCTTATATATCTTTAGATTGGTATCGGGATCATTATTGGTTCTTTAGTGTAATTACTGTTAATTATTTAGTCTTATTCTATTAAATCTGTTTATATTTCAACCCCTGGGTTTCCTGGTTTTCTTCCCGATTCCCCCTTTCTGGGTGGGGAGGGGTCATCGGGTAATAGAATAATTGTCTAAACGACAATAAATTGTTGTGGATTTCTCAAACCATAACACGCACCAACAGAGCTGTCTGCAGGGTAGACGAAAATTCATATGAATAGTTTGGATCGTGAACTAATACAAATAGGTATTGTTCAGAGGAAGTCAATAAAGTTTCATTGACTTACACGGGGCAAATACTTGGCTCGATATTTGTATTATTGCAGGGGGATTACATTAACAGAATGGGTACTGGCTGTCCCATGAGCTGTGCTGGTGTGGGGACACTTTTTTCTAAATTCAGCAAGTAATACGTACCATTCATCTTCCTGAACTGAAAATGTGATCTTATTTTGTAACATACCAGAAGGAGTTGGTGTCCACTACATGGCAACCTGTCACAAGCCTTTAAATCCTCCTTCATAGATGTCTGTGCAATTACAGCCTACTGGGGAGCTAAGAAAGGAAGAATCTGACAAATAGGCTGTAATCTGTGACTTAGATGAATGAAGAAGTAGAGCCTTTCTCCTTTAAATTTATCCTTTATGAATTTTATTAAGGGCATGATTCGCAATAAAAAGTGTGCTCTGTAATAAAAATCCTGCTCTGGCTTTCATGGAAGGGAGCTGTTTCGGAACAGGTAATTTGTAAATGGCAGTCATGACAAGGTGTGCTCATCTTAACTTTAGGGTGGAATCAGCAGGAATTGTGTTTCAGGGACAGACAGCCTGGGGATCCGCTGGAAGCTGGTGTAACCACAGGCTGGGCGTGCAGCGGCCAGATGGGTGCAATTGTAAAGGTGGGATTTCAAGGGTGCAAAGGTCCTGAAATCAATGCTGGCGTCAGGTGAATTTGAGACGCTTGTAATGTTGAGGATTCGTCATATGTTCATTGTATGAGTGATGCTTTGTACGTAGGTGCCTATGTATGATATTTTCTGCTCGATTCTGTGCTGTACCTTACAGCCACACAAGAAAAGAGAATTTACCTGGTTTTGTACTGCTAACTCATTCTCTGGTTTCCAGGAGCTGCAGCAGCATTTTTCTGGACTATTTTCAGGTGTGCGTGTCCATGTGTTCCCCAGACATCTGTATCTCACGCAGGGTCACAGCCGGGTGGGTGCTGGCACTGCAGAGGGTGTTTCAGGGGGCCTGTGCGGAGCCGCAGTTGGGGACCACCTCAGCCCCCGGCGTGGGGCCAATGCTGACGCTGCCCTCTCCCTGATCTGGTGCTCAAGCTGCGCCGCGGCTGCACCGTGTCGGTTGGGCATCCGCCCTGGCCTTGCGTGGCCTGGCGTGGCAGCAGCCCTGCCAAGCCTGCCTGAGGGCTGGGGCTCTCCTGTGCAGCCCCCCCCGGGCTAGGGTGGCCACAGGGAGCGCGGCCCTGAGCATCGTTAGCAACCGCACAGCCTCTGCGGGCACCTTCATGGTCTGGTCCTCCAAGTCACCCCTTTGCCCACATTTTTATTAGGAATATGTCATCTTTGGAGAGGTTATTATTTGCAATAATCGCTGAGGACGGTGTGTCTGACATCAGCGTCAGCTGGTTCCCATCTCCCGTCACCTACTGCTGCCCCTTAGAAAAGAGGTCTTGCCGAGGACAAATGGAGTGGCCTTGCAGGTTGGTTGCGGTGTTTTGAGAGGACTTTATGAATGTGAGAATTGGAGCTTCCTCATCCCCACGGGTGGGAACGACTGAGCAGCTGCTTTGGGGTGTTGATGGAGCATGGCATGAAGCACCTGGGCTCCTTGCTGGAGCCTGCGGACCTCCAGGGGAGGTGCGGGATGGGTACAGGGTCTGGCTTCAGCTCTTGCTCACGTCTACAATGAGACACCTTTTTTGCACTCAGGTCTTACGGTATTTTCTAAGCTTTCAGTATGCAGAGACTTGCCAAATCAGTTTTTCAAAAGCATCATGTTGCCTGATGGTTGGAAAGAAGGGCATGAGGAGGACAGGGGTCTGCGGCGGCTGCTTTGGGACTGCTGGGGGGTGGTTGGCTGGTGGCAGGGTCACATCTGCAGGCTGTGCCTGAAGCGGGCCAGCCCCGGTCTGGCGATGTGGTCAGTACAGGCATGGAGTTCAGTGGGAAGCTGATCCCACTCTAGGGTTAGACGTTGAATCTAATCCAGTGGAGTCACAGCACGAAACCAGCTTTCAAATTCTTGACTGCAAGGACCCAAGTGACGTGCTCCCTGGGCTAGGGGACAGTGGGGCCTGGTCCACCTCACCAGCACCTGGACCACCTTCACTGGGATGTGTCTGAGGAGCTACCACAGGAGGATGGACCCGTGCCAGATGCAGCTCTCACAGGCAGCCAAGTCCTGAGCACCTGGTGATGCTCAGAGGATCGCCAGGGAGGGAAGAATCAGCAAAAAGGACTTTGGAAATGTCCTTTAAAACTGGGGGGGATTCTGCTCAGAATAAATCCCCGCAAAACTTTATAACCTTTCTCAGCGGCTGAACAAAAGCTATTACAGTCTAGTGGTTACTGTATATTACAAAGGTTATTTCCAAACACTTGGCTAGCACCCGGGGAGAAAATATATGCCTTGTGGTTGACTAGCGTCTGAGTGCTTCCTTTCAGAGGATGTACGGCTCTAGTGTAATGAATACAGCAATCATCAGGTGCTGTGAGAAAAGGACAAATATTATTGTTATGATTAAACTGTGAAGGTTAAATGAATCATTTGGGAGGGCTGAGGTGTACTGATATTAGACCTACTGGGGAACATAGAGGGAGGAAAATGCCTTTGTGAATTCTCTCCCTCTCTCTTATTAATAGTGTTTTCTTCCTCAAATAGAAGGTCTGTTTTATGCATTTTTGGTACTTTCTTACCCTTCAAAATGAAAACACTGCTGTTAGGCACGTGTTCCTCTGAAGGCTGACATTGCCCATTTGTCCCCATTACAGATGATACGAAATGGTGCCATTTTGACTGACCTAGGGCAAGGACGGCATGCCCAGGGCTGGATCTGTGACATGTTTTCAACAGAAAGGATCTGGTCAGTCTTGTTGCACATCATCTTCTGCTGTGTAGGCTCTCACCCCTTTTGCTGTCCAAGTCCAATAAAATGGGAGTATGGTCTTCTTGTCACTGGATTTTGGGTCAGCTGCATCATCAGGTGTGTCTGCCCTAACTGCCAATGCAGTGTCCTCCTGCGGGTGGCCATGGCCACCCCAGAGATGGAGATACCTCAGTGGTTGGTGTGGTTTGTCCAAGGTGAGAGCCCTTGGGCAGGGTAAGTCCTGAGCAGGCCTTCAGATCTCTGTGTGTCAGCCCACAGAAAGGGAAGATACTGGAAAGTAAAAGGCAAATTGGGCCTTTCAGGAAATGACTGGTAGGAAGTAGTAAATAAAATTCCCTACTGCTTGAAAGCATTTCCTTGAGTAGTAGAAAATACTGTCAAAAGTAGTCATTTTTCTTTCTGTCTGCAGTAAACAGAAAAGGTGGGCAATGAGGAAGAGGAGAATAGCAGTCAGGTAATACCAAGAAGGGCTGTGAAACAGAAGTAGAGGATTAATCTGCTGAGAGCGCAATGAAAAGGTGCCAGACCTCTCCAATCTTGTCAAAAGCTGAGAAAATACAGAAAGACTGTGGCACTTGTGTGCCATTATTTGGCTTCTGTGCCCTTCCTTGCGGTGGCTCAGCTGCTATGGCCTGCGCTGGTGATGCTGCTGCTGACCCTGTGTAGTGGTCCCCACTACGGGAGGGAAGGAGATGCCTGCAGGGACCCACACTCCCGCCTAGATGGGATGCAGGAGCAGATGTGTGCAAGGAGCAGGGATGCTTCTGGGGAGACAGGGCAGGAGACACTGTGCTGAGCGCCTAGTCCCTAGTCTGTCTGGGACTCATAGTGCCATCTGGTTATTACTTCAAGGCTGTTGACAGCACCACTTTGGAGGCATGAGGAACTCCCCTCCGGGAGCACAGTTCTGCACATCCTCCACACGTAGTTCTGAAATCCTTTAAAACTTTCTCAGCACCATTGAACCTACCCGTTCTACTGCCTGATGCTCTGGTCCCCAGCCTCCGGAGCCCAGCATGGCTCAGGGGTTGTGCTGCTTTCTTGAGCAGGCCAGCAAAATGTCTCGAGGAAGCCTCAGCTGCCCAGAAAGGCAGAGAACAGACTGCTTTCCTCGGCAAAGGAGTCTGAGAAGGCTGGCCATGGGTAAAGTCCCTGCTGGGATAGCAAAATAATATCACCTGCAGACGTATGCTCGTTACTCTGTCTTACTGCGTTGCTGTTCAGCCCATGTATTCAGTATATACTGATATTTCAGGCTGAATTTTGGCTTCCATTAGAATGAAAATTAGTGTCTCTACCTTGCCAGAGAAGAAGTGCAGAAAAGCTCATTACTGGCTAGCAAGGAGAGTTTTATTTCAGATATACAATGCAGAAAGAAGGAAGATGCTCTGTAGTGGCTTGTTGTCGGGTACTTTTATTCCTCCATAGCTCCTGTACATTTGTTCGGAAAAACTGAAGACATAAGAAATCCCTTTCTCCATCTGTGTGAAGAGTATGGCATGTTTATGGTTTGCATTTCTAATGGGTTCTCCATCACTAGCTGATGGGTTACTTTGGGCAAAGCATTTTGCTGCTCATTTCCCAGCTTCCCCAGCTGCAAAACGGAGATACTGAGACTGTTCACAGCCTAGGGATGTAGAAGTGGAAAGCCATATAAAAGAACAGCATATTGTGAGATATAAGCTTTCACCACATCATGCAGTAAGGGACACAGAACTGCTCTATGTTCTTATGTTTCCACAGACTTCTCTGAGTTCAGGCTTATCTTTAACGGAGAAAGTGGCTATTTTACAAGCATGAGTTGCACTCCAGTGCACAGCTGTGCCTCTGAGAAGTAATTGGATTTGGTACTTACCTTCCTTTTGAGCCTTTAGAGTTAGTGTCCCAGATGTAGAACTTTGGGGGACACACACACACTATTTTTAATGAGACTGAATCAGGGCTTGATTTCACCTGCTTGCATTAAAAATTGTTTCACTTGATCATACCTTGAGGTAAATATGACAAAAATCAGCTCTTAATTCTCAGTTACGCTGCTGTCAGCAGCAGGAAAACCGAAGCTTGGCTCTCATGCCCTAAGGAAAACCTCTCTGTTTGCCTTGCCATGGTCAGAGCCTGTATGAGCAGAGCAGGGAAAGAAAAATCCTATCTGTTCTAAGATCGCTGGCCCACGTACGCATTCCAGGCTACGCGTGAAAGAAAAGCCACTGAGGTTTTGTCTGGCTGTTTTTCAGTCTGCGCTTCGTTTTCCTCTGCCAGCTGGCTCCCTGCTGAGTTGCAAATGGTAATCTTCAAATTAGCTGGAAGATAAGAACATCCCCCCCACCCCGCCCCTGGGGGGGGAGTGGCGGGAAATGGAATGGAAACACATGCAGGCTCTGGGTTTTCTGTAAATCAGATCTCTGTCATTTGGAGTCTAAGGTCTACCCTGCAAGACAATTTCCCCTTGCGTGAGAGGCATCTCGATGTCTGCTGTTACGTTTCAGCAGGTGCAATATGGGCAGAGTGCTGTTACGCTGGGCTCTTGCACTGACAAATACCATTGTTTCATTCCCTCTCTTTTAGGTGTTGAACAGACTTGGGCATCCCCCTCAACTTTTTCGCTGTTCCCAGTTTGAGGACAGAGTTATAAACCCAGTGAAATCTTTCTTTCCTCCCTGTATTCATTTTGTTCTGCATGGAAGATGTTAAGAAATTGCTCAAAGACCTTAGCTCAAGCTAGGAATAATTTATGAGGGGCTTTACGCTTGTATTTTCTTAAACTGGTCTCCTTTTTTGACAGGTGTTAAACAGAAATTAAGAAAGCTGGTGTGCAACCCTTGCACAGGTTCCAGGCATGTTACTGATTTTTTTATTTTTTAAATTTTGCACATGAATGAGTGATCATCATTGTTCTCATGCCAGCCCTTGCCAGCCTGCAGTCGTATGTTGTTGTGTGCTACCTTCAAGATGTTACTGATGGTGGCACCTTTCCGTTAGTGAATGTACTGCTGCAGCCGGGTGGTACCTACACCAAAAACTTTTGTCCTCTAGAGGTTTGCAAGTCAAGTTGCTTCTGAAGTGTTGCAGTAAGTCCATAACCTCTGGTAGTTCTTGAGGTTTCACTACAAAAATCCCATCTTCCTTTGCTACAGGTGAGGCGCGTCTGGAGGAGCTTTACGGCCCAACCCCAACGTGTGCTCCTGTCGCATCATGAACTGGTCGCTCGTGCTGCTGCCACGTGATGGGCAGAACCGCTGCGATGCTTGGGAACAAGGCTGTGTAGAGCCAGCCTTGCTTGTGCGGCTGTGGCGCGGTGTTGTATGATGCAAACCTAAAACAATCATTTGCAATCAGAAAGAAAGCACGGGAGGTAGGGGAGTGCAAAACCCAAGGACTTAATTTTGAAAGCTTTTGGCCATCGACGCAACTGATGCTAATTGATTTCAGTGAGGATTCACTAGCCTCAGCTGAAGATCTGGCTCTGAATATTTTAGTGTTCTTCCTCTTCTTTACCCAGAAAATGCAATAAGACTTAAAAAAAAACAAACCCAAAACAAACAAACAAAACCAAAAAACAAACCCCAAACCCTCAAACATTAAAAAGCCCAGTTTTTCTTGTAGCTTTGCTATGACGTTTCATAAAGCAGATAACTGTAGAGGAGATAAAAACACCTGGCATTTTTGAGCAGAGAGAGTGGAGATAATTTGCATATAGGTCAAGAAATACCAATGTTCATCATTTAGTTTTTCACTGAAGTGCTTAAATAACATCCAGTTGAATCCAGAAACAAAGCTGAAAACATAAAGGACAGAGCTGATTCCTACTGCAGGTTCAATTAAAACAACATGGCCTCTGGGGAACTTGGCCCAGTATAAATATCCCTACCAGATTTATTTTTTTTAATTATGCATTTGAGAAAAATGAAAGCAATTCTCCCCAAAATTTTGTAGAGACAATCAGACCTTCTTAAAACACCTCTGATTTTGCTTTCAAAAGAAATTGCCATGTTGATTAGGGTTCTACTTAGTGTGCTGTCTGGGTCTTCCAAAAGGATCCTGAAAACAACGAAAAAGGTCATAGGCTAAAGACATTGGAGGAAGTAGACAAATGCTTAATTTCAAGTCCATGCAGACAGTTTGTATTTCCTGACAGAATTAATAACTGAAGGACATGGGCACTGGGAGCCCTATGAGCATGAAGCGGTGCAACTGGAGGTGATGGTCAGGGATCCCATGGGATCCAAAGTCTTCTGTGCTGTTGCAGATCATGTTTTCATCATAAAGCACTGGGATGCTTGGTAGGGACCCAAACGTGACTTATGCTGGCAGATCGACAGGGTCATTTATCATCTCTGTGAATATGAAAGGTCTGTGATGTGGGCTGTAGCCTTTTAAAAATGCCTTTTGTGACTCGAAATATCATTTCTACCTGTTGTGGTCTTATGAAAAGCACTGCTGGCTACTCCAATAGCTATGGCTGTAAGTGTTCAAATCAGGTAAAATTACTAGAAAAATATGTTCCTTTCTTCATTCTGTCATACACTATTAAAGAATGAGAGGTCTTCCTGATGATTAGTGTTCTGTTAAACAACTGGAAAAGTAGGTACCACCCGGCTCCAGGTGGGAGAGAAGCAGGGAAGAAAGGGCCGAAGGTTTGTAAAACCAGGCACAGGGGTGGGAGAAACACAAGGGAGGAATGATCTTTATCTACAAACAATGAGAGAAGTGGAGGTGACCTAGGAAATTACTGCACAGTGGGTTTAAAACTCTGCCCTGGACAAAGCACAATTAAGGTATGATACTGTCAGAGCGCGCTGTTAGAAATGCACAAAGATTTTTACAAGATTTCCTGCAAGGGGAAAAATAGGGACACTCATTCTCATCCACTGGAGGATTCAGCGATAAAGAAAACATCAGTCATTTAGGTTATCCCTGTATTCAACACCTGATATACGTAATAAGAGGGCAGGGATGGCTGGTAGAAAGCGGGGTACAGTTGCGTATTACAACTCACAGAAAAAATGTTAACAAAGGATTAGATTAGAGAACCCAGGAAAAACAGTTTTTGCTGGAACATTATAAAACATCACGATGCTGTTAAAGCAACTTAAATCAGAGGAAAGGGAAGTCACTACAGGAAAATGGGGTAGCACGGTGTGTCTGTATCGTGCTAGTTCTAACTGGCTTCTAATTGAGTTATAAGTCAGAATTCACTTTGGAGAGCTTGAGGCACACATCAATGCAAATCAGCATTATCAGTCATCACTAGCCGTTTGCAGGCAGAGTAATCTGATAATAGCAATGAACTAGTAATGATAGATTTATTGCATTTTTCATCCTACGTGCTTTCCAAGCACTTTGCAAAGTTTGTCAGTTAATACCTCCATCTGTGCTATCAAAAATTCTCTTTCTCCTCTCAAACTTTATTAACCTGGCAAGAACATCCAAGATAGCATCCTGTATCTCAATACATAATCATTGCAGAAACAATTTTTTTCATAAAAAGAAGCATGGGACCTTTCGAGAGTGTCTGTTTTATTTACAGCCACTAGAGGTGATCAGAGCAGGAGAGCTGCCCTTGTTCTGTTGGCCTCTGTGTAGAGGAATTGCATGTGTTGCCTCAAAAAATCACGCAGCAATTAGTCTCAGACCTCTTGAATCCTGATCCAGCCTCTTACAAAGAAGTCTGGACTCTACATTTAAATCAGTTGCAAATAAAGCTGATCAAAAATCCTATTGAAATTCTGATAGAAAAAAAATCTTGGTTTTTTTTGTTGGTTTTGTTTTTTGTTTTTTTTTTTTTTTTTTAAATCTTTTTAAGCAGCTTTGATGAGGACAGGAGCCTGTGCACCCAAATTTCATGCCAGGAGATTTCCTTCCTTGCCTTTAACCACAGCAGTTTAATTGTGCAGACTATAGTACTGAGCCACTGGCGTTTCCAGGAGATTTCAGTTATTCCTTATTGGTAATTTGTCCAAGAATCTGTTGGCAAGGAATTTATCTTGTATATAGGTGTTTGGGGACAGATTCCCTAGCTGGCCTAAATCAATATTAATTTGCAAAAGCTGAAGAGCTGTACCTGTTCTACATTCATGAGGTTTGGGGGTTTTTTTGGTGTGTGCTTTGTTTTCAGTATTACTAGCTGTATGGGTAGCTGAATAGTCTTCTAGAGGAAACCCAAAGAGCATTCCGTTGTATCGCTCTCCCTGTGCGTGCCATCAGCTCATTTATACAGGGACACTTTTTTTCTCAGCAGTCATCCAGCTCTAGTTCACAGTTTTTTCTGTCAGGACAATCCTGCTCTCCCCTGCACTTGTGGAAGGGTGCACAGTGCTGAATTTGGCCGGCTCCACAAGCGAGCTGAGCCTAGGCTTGCCTTGCCAGCCTTCTTCATGGGAGAGCTCTGCCATGTGCCGGGGTGCTATGGTTTGAGAAACCCGCAACAATTTTTTCTCATTTAGACAATTATTCTGTCACCGGATGACCTCTCTGCACCCAGGAAGGGCAATCGGGGAAAAAACAAGGAAGCTCAAGGGTTGACATATAAACAGATTTAATAGAATAGGACTAGATAATTAACATTAATAACACTAAAGAACCAACAGTGATCCCGATATCAACATAAAATATACAAGGATTATACTCAGCCCATTCTATCCGTAGGAAGCTGTGCACTCCCAGCAGGGGACAGCAAATGTTGGACACTGCGAGCGCAATGGCTTTGGGAGGAAGGGAAGGGCTCAGGGCTCTGGCACCAGGACAGGAAGTTCTCAGGATCTCCGCCATCAAGGGAGAAAGAGGACTCCTCAGGAAACTTTCTAATTTCTATTGAATGTGACGTTCCTGGTATGAAATAACCCTGTTGGCCAGCTTGGGTCAAGTGCCCGGGTCTCGCTCCTCCTCATCCCTGCACCTGGAGAGCTCCAAAACACTGAGACCTTGAAACCCTCACACCATAGCTGGCTATAAAATAAATATTTTCACAAATTCAGATACTAGAGTCTTCCAAAAGTACAGTTTTCCCAAGCATTAGTAAAGAAATTAGTCCTGTGTCACTCAAACCAGGACACAGGGGAAGCCAAAATGAATGGGAAACAGGAGAAAAGGGAGGCAGAAAGGGCGGGAGGGAGTACACGTACTGCGGACTCAGGTTGGAAATGGCTGGGCTCTATTTTAGTTGCCTTGTGGCTTTAGGCTTGAAGTTTGCTTCAAGTTTTGCCACCGTTGTTGGCCTGTATTGCCAACAATGCCAACAATATTTCATTCAAATGTTCCTAGGTGTTCTCGTGCAGCGTTTAAGGCTTGTCCATAAATTATATGCCAATGTATGAACGCCGCAGTGTCCCTGATCACAGAAAGAATTGCATTTGGGACCTGTAGTGATTTCTGTTTCAAGCCGTTGGGAAATTCCCATTTCCTGAAATGAATCTTTTTCTTGTTCTAGGAAGTGCAGAAGGCGACCTACATTCACAGGCTTATTATCAGTTCTTCGATGAAAGGATTCCTCTGTGTGTGGAGATTTTTTACATTTTGAAGTTCTAGGTGTGAAGAAGCTCACAAGGAAATAGAGGGGAAAGGAAATCTGTGCATGCAAACATAGCGTAAGTGATGATAAACTGTCAGAGCAAATGCCGCCTACAGCACACCAAGCCTCTTCTATCCTCTTTCAGTATTTACATCATTTCCACAATACACACACCTTAGGCACCCGCAAGGAGACCAGTGTAAACTGGGAGATTGTGGCATTAGGATTCCTAGCCACTCTAGGAGGCTGCTGGATTTCAATATGTTCTCCCATATGCTTTAACACTTTTGCATTTCTTCCATCTGTTTCTGGGAAATGTGAAGGAATTTAACGATCTTTTCTAGGGTTATTAAACCAACAGCTGTTGTCATTAATAGAGGACATTCTTTACGGCAGCGTGCAAATTCCAGTGATAAATCCAGCCCTGCCACCCTATATTTCTTTTTAATGAATACAGCATTTGTACTGAAACTGAGGTTATGAATACAGCGGGTTCTTAAACTATTATTTTATGATATAGCTTTGGCATAAAAATAGGGTGCGTTTTTTTCTGCTCTTGTTCCTGATTGCTTTTGCTATGAAATACATTTTATGCTGCGTGAGACAGAAAGGTTTTCTTTTGTTTTCATTTTCCTTCCTTCTCCCTTCTCCCCTTTTTGTTCTCCCTCCCAAAAAGCAAACTGAAGAAGTGTGAAAAAGTTGCTCAAAAGAATGGAATACATCACAATTGAATACCCACTTTTTGGTGAAGTTTATTTGCAGGAAGAAATCATATTTTCCTGTTCGTTTTAAAGGTTCCTCTGGCATGCAAAATTGATGGTGACTTTTATTGCATTTGGAGCATGTTTTTGCCTTCAGTGACTTATTGTCCTGCATCATAATGAAGACCGTAAATATCTGCTTGGATACACTTTATGTCTAATTACACACTATCCTGTTTTTCAATACTTTCATTTAATACTGTATAGTAACGAGCTTTTTCCCTGGATCACTCTGATTTTCCTACTATTTTTAAATAGTAACATAACCCAACATAATAATTAAAATTTTGAGCTCAGTGAAATACATAATGTAAGGTAATGATATTGTACGTACTTGCACAGTGGCCCCATTTAGTCTGAATTCACAGAGTATGAATATCTGACTGTACTACAGGAGTCAGATTAAACAGGTTTCAACACATTCATCTTGCTGGACTGCAAATCTAAGTGATTAAATAGTGGAATGGTAAAATGTAGCTGTTTATTGTCAAATACTGTTTGTAACCAACTTAATTTCATTCTAGAGAAGGACAAGTAGAGTCCTGATTTCTGCAGTTTTGGGACTCCAGCAGAGACTGCTCTAATTCCCTTCCCCACCTCTCGAGGAAGCCTGTTCCAGAGTTCGATCACCCTTTCTGATCCCATCTGAACCTCCCCTGGCGCAGCTTTGAACCATTCCCAGGCATCCTGTCCCTGGATCCCAGGGAGAAGGGCTCAGCGCCTCCCTCTCCACGTCCGCTCTGCGGGAAGCTGCAGAGCACCATGAGGTGGCCCCTCAGCCTCCTTCTCTCCAAACCAGGCAAACCCCGAGCCCTCAGCGGCTCCCCAGAGGACATACCTTCCAGCCCTTCACCACCTTGGCTGCCCTCCTCTGGACGTGTTCAAGGACCTGAACATCCTTCTCAAATGGCGGGGCCCAGAGCTGCGCCCGGTGCTCCAGGTGAGGCCGCACTGATGCCGAATACAGCAGGACAATGACGCGTTCCCGTGTGGCTGATGTTTTGATGTGGGAGGTATCTGAATGAAAGCAATTAAGAATAGAAAAACACTGCCTTCTAACATCACTTTCAAAGTGTTTGAAGTATTTCAGCTTGTGTTAAAGTTGCATATAAACAGCCAGGAGACCTCTGATGAATTTCACTTCGAAGTGATCACTGCATTCGTGCCATTAATAAACGAAAACAAGAAGAAAATTCTTTTCTGTTGTCTTCTGTGGCTTATTCATCCTGCACCTTAAAAAACAAAGCGCACAACAAAGTAGTTTTTCATCTTGACTGAAATGCATTTTAAAATTAATCGTTTTAACTGGCTCGAAAGCTTCCTAAATTGGATTTGAATCCCATATATATACCAGCCACAGGTAATGGGTGATCTGGCCTGTTTGTTATCTTTCTAATGATTTTCTCACCTAGCATTTTAATTAAAATAATCCCTGCACTGACATCGTAAGCAGAGACGTGCAGGAGCCGAAATATTCTCTCTGCCACGTGAGAAGATTTGGGCTGAAATTACCAATTTAAGGGGGATTTACCAAACCTGCAAAAAACGCAGATATTAGAACCTGAATTAATTAGCATGGAAATGACTAAGCACGGTTAAATGCATATGTCTTGTTAGTATTCAGCATTGCTACCATAAGAAGAAAGAATAAGAAACGAAGAAGATGGGATAAAATGAGCAAGAGCAGGAAGAGGAAAAAATGGATGTTTCTTAATCTGTGGTGGTCTTTTCAATAAACTTGCAGACCAATCCAAGGAAGACGTGCTAACGATTCATAATAAATAGTTTCATTGTAGGATTTCTATGTCCAAGGGCTCCTGGCTGCATTAGAGGTAATTAATAAATGATTATGCATCTAGCTAGGGACTTTATGCTGTCACTTAGCACTGCAGGATGTGCCTTCTTTGGGAAATGAAAAGCAATAACTCAAGGTTAGGGGTCTTCACAGACACTTTAGTATATATTATTTTTTTCTTTCTTGAGACAAAACTCTGTATTAAAAGTAGCAATCCTTTTCCCAAAGTGCAGGGGTGCAGATATTATGATTATGACCATCCTGTAACTTCATGGGTGTATGGATAGTGGGACAGATGTACAGTGACACAGATGGATGGATTAAACACTTGACATTCACCTCTGCAGAGAAAGATCCCATTTTGAAATATAAAATGGAACTGAAATAGAAGTAGAGCCTGTGTGGAATTTCAACCCTGGTGAGCACAGTTACTTTGAACAGAAATATTTGCTACTTTTTGGACAAGCTGGACTCACAGTCTTGTTCTTTTCAAAGGAGAGAGAAAGCAAAAGGAAAAATGCAACTTGTCTTTAAAGAACAGCAGGAACTCCGGATGATTTCCCCTTAAACAGAACTTTTCTCCAGACGCTTCAGGACGAGTTCTTAAAATTGGTTCTGGGGTTTATTTTCTTGCCTCATTTGGAGGCAAGTTTTCTGTCAAAAGTGGGACCCTTGGAAAAAGAAGAGGGTAAGAAAGACACTTGTTCCCCGGGAACCAGGGACCCTTCTTCCCTGCTGCTGGTGCCTGTGCCTTCCACCCTTCTCTCACAGGGGAAGCCGGCGGCTGCCGGAGGGAAATGAGCACCTCTAGGCACGAACTGCTTCCCCCTGGCACGGAGCTCGCCCTGGCGCTGCAGCAATGTGCAAGTCATTTCCATACTTTCATCCTCTCCCGCTGGATTTGCCGTAAGCTCTCTGCAACGCCCCTCTCGGCACACGTGCTCGAGTGGTGCTAAGAAGCCCTCTCTTTGTGGGGTCCCTCGTGCGTCACTGGAACACAGAAACTCACAGCGGCGTTGATATTTGAGGAGTTGATATTCTTCCCAGCTGAGCAGCAGTTAGAAAAGAAATAACCTTTTGCATTATGGAATTAAACAAATATCTTTGTTAAGGGGGAAATACAAGACAGATTAGAACTGTCAGCCCCAATGTGGGAAGAAAAAAGAATGTGTCCACTGGCTGATCGGATTAGAGAAAAGGGATCAATGAAGTGTCAGACTAATTTTGCTCTCTGATTAAAACCGTGAAGTACAAATGTCCTGGTTTGAGGTAAAACAGGACCAATTTTTGTTCAGTAACTTTTCTTTTTAGCTAGGCCTCTTCTAACTGCTGAAATTAACAGCATGTTTTGCAGAAAACTGTTCGCTCTCAGAGTGATAAGACCCATGTTTATAGCTGAGGCCAAGGAACGGTATGCAGAGAGGCTCTGGCTTATACTTATTGCTATAACAACCAAGGCCAGCCAAATTT